>CAUYRT010061836.1:0-22287 GCA_963574885.1 Lepilemur ruficaudatus | reverse complement strand
GGCATGGTGGCGCATGCCTGTAGTCCCAGCTACTTGGGAGGCTGAGGCAGAAGGATTGCTTGAGCCTAGGAGTTTGAGGTTGCTGTGAGCTAAGCTGACGCCACGGCACTCACTCTAGCCCGGGCAACAGAGTAAGACTCTGTATCAAAAAAAAAAAAAAAAGGCATTGTTGTGGCTGACAAGGGGATTTCCATATAGACTAGACAGTAGATAACATTAAGGTATTATTAATGTTGTCAGGTGTGATAATGGCCTAATGTTTGGATTTTGATTTCAAAACAAAAAAGGTTCCTGTGGCAAGATGGACACTGATGTATTGATGGGAAAAGTGACATGGTTCTGGGAATTACTGGTAATGCTTCTAGAAGAGCATGGGAAGAAATATAGTAAGACTGGCCACAGTTTGAAGACTGTTGAAGCTCAGTATGAGTATATATGTGGTTATTCTCTCTATTATTATATATATTTATAAATTTTTGTAATAAAGTTTAGGGGAAAAAACAGTGATGGCACAATTATAACATTTTCATTCAAAAATAAAGTGTTTAGTATAGTCTTACAGACATGCGATAAGGCTGTTGGACCCTGCAGGGGCACGAGATTCAGGAGACCTGGGGGTGAGGATGCTGGTGAGCACACTGCCGGAGGGAGTTAGGATGAGTGTTGTTTTCGGGGCCAGGACTGATCTGAATGAAGCAGGCAGTGTTGATGAAGCCATGCGTTGTTGGGTCACTTGCACACATGGCAGATGGAGGGGTAGCCATGGCCAGGTGACTTTCAGTCAAGTAGAAGAGGGAAATAAAGAGTGACAAAAACTCTTATTACTCTAAAAAGAGGCAGAAAAAAGCCTTATGGTAGTTGAAGCACTTGAAATTGCCAGTGTTTGATGTCCTTCGCCTCAGGCAGGCAGGAGAGGCATTATGTAATACATAAATTTCCAAACTGGCACCTGCTTTAGCTCAAGGACTCAAGATTTCTTTAGGTCTGGAAACTGTCTTGTCCAGAAAAAGTGTTGGCTTTTGCTCATTCCCTTTATTTTCTCCTGAAAATCCTATTAGATGTCTTACTTTGCTTTCAGTGGCTTTTGCTATTTTTCATATTTTTTTGTTTCTTTGTTTTGCTCTGCTACATTAGTTTTGAGTCCATTTCTCAAATCTGCCTTTTAGTTCATGAATTTCCTCCTTTGATGTTAAGCTGCCTGTGGAGATTTTCATTTTAGTTGCCACATTTTTTATTCCTGGAAGTTTTGCTTCATTCTTTCTCAGATGTTTTTAATTTTCATGGTGACTTTATAGTTCATTGTGGTCTTTATTTCTTATCTTTCCTGTCATTTTAAATATAGAACTAATTCTGTCATCTTTGATTATCTTATTATTTCTACTCTTGGGGTATGAGTTTCTTTATATGTTGCATCTACTTAAACTATCTTGGCGGTTCTTAGCTGCAGATAAAAGATTGAGAAGGAAAGTGTGTTAGCAAGAATAGATTGATTTTCCACCTTGTATCTTATAGTTTAGAAATAATTTGTTTCCAACAAAGTTCTGTTTTTCATCCCATGGACAGAGAGAATTCCTTCAACTAGCATGACACCTGTTTTGTTCTTTATTATCAAGCATTTGGAAAAACTTCACAGTGAGGCATTAAAGGAAAATGTATGTAAATAGCTCCATAGGAGAAGGGAATCCAGGGTTAAAGACTGTGAGTTTAGTTTTGGGCATTTGGGCTTCTGTTGCTGAGAACATACTGGGGATATTGAATAGGCAGTTGGTGTTGGGAGCCTGAAGCCCGGGAGTGCTTGGGGTTGGAGGTACTGTTTTGGGAAGTACTGCCTGAAGCCCTGGGACTGTGAGATTGTGGATGGGGGCAGCATAGGGAAAGAAGAGAGGAGGGCCAAGGAGAGAGATTGTGGACAGTTGCCACTCAGGTCCTGTCAGCTCACACACCAGAAGGAGGATGTGTTCTGCTCAGTAACAATGACTCACTCACACAGCATGGTTCTTACAGAGGAGGCGAAGTTTGAGGGGGATTGGTGTGAACCAAGTCCCCTAGGAAATGGGAAAGAATGTAGAAGAAGCCTCTTTCTTCCCTTTGTCCCCACAAGCCTCAGTTTGACACCATGCCCCTATATATAGCCCTGGAGAGCCAGTGATAGATAAATACCCATCTACCCACCTCATAGAACCAATGGTAGACAGCCACACATACACCCCGTAGAACCAACGGTAGACACGCATGCAGCCCATCCATACCACCTGTGACAGAGACACACATACGTCCCATCTATAGAACCTATGATAGACACACACATACACCCCATCCATAGAACCTGTGATAGACATACACACGCCACCTCCCATCCCCAGAACGTATGATAGCCACATACACCCCATCCATAGAACCTATGATAGACATGCAACACACACCATCTGTAGAACCTATGATAGACACCCACACCCATCCATAGAACCTATGATAGACACGCACGTACACCCACACACACACCATTCATCTGTAGAACTGATGATAGACACACACACATACACCCTTTATCTGTAGAACCAATGATAGACACACAAACACAGTGCCATGTTTGTGTTTAGCAAGTGCGTCTTCAGTATCTATTATGCTGAGTAAATATGATGAATAAAAGCAGTGCGTTTTTAAAACATTTGAGTCCTTACTGGAATCATTACGGCTTTAGTTGTTGTGCCTGATGTGGGGTTCTTAAGGCCCTGTGGTTCTTTACTGTTTGTGCCCCTGCTTGAAGTGATTTTTCTTTTCCTTCCCATCTCCTGTGTATGATGGTTATTTCAAGCTTTGAGCCAGATGCTGCTTATTTAGAGCTCTTTGCATTCTCAGTGATACGAATCCCTGAAATTTAGTCTAGAACTATGGATCTTGATGTTTTAATACTGTTACGTATCTGCCAGCGTTTTCTCCGATTTGTGTAATGTTTTATATTCACACACTATTAAGCGTATGTGGAACTAAACTGTTCTGGTTTTGGCTGACATTTGTGGAGCAGAATTGCTCAGATGTTTCCACTTGCACCTGGGAGAATGGGCTGGGCGATGGGTATGTGGTGACTGCGGGACTTTGGTGAGCTGAGCCTGGCTTTCCTTTTTGGTTTATAGATTGAGTTGTGGCTGCCTGATGAGTAGCCTTGGGCTGCATGAAGGGCCAGTGCATTTTATCATCCCTGGTGTGGATCAGTAAAACTCCATTACATTTTTATTTCAGAAAAGCCTGTGTCTCCCAAATCAGGGGCGTTGAAGAGTCCTCCCAAAGGATTTGATACGACTGCCATTAACAAAAGCTATTATAATGTGGTGAGTAACTGTGAAATATATATATATTTTTTATATATAATGAGGTTTTTTTTTACACCTAGCAGTTGTCTTTGATATAATGAGTTTTTTTAATGTCTCTAAAATTCAATGTAGAATATAGATTAATTACCTAGAATACAAAGAAGGCAATAAAAATCATCCCTTATCTGCCACACAGATAGGACCACCATTAATGCTTTGGTGTATTTCTTTCTACTCTCTATCTATGTACTGAAGCAATTTTATGGTTTTTTTTTAATATTGTGTATGTGGGAATGTACCTTGGTCTTGTCACATAACATAGTGCTGTGATTATCTCCTCATACCATTACAAATTTCCAAAATGAGATTTTGAAAGGTGTATAATGTGCTTTAAAATTTTTATGTGTATTGAGTGCCATTATATTAGTATTTGGAGTAGACCATAAGTACTTTAAGACCAATCCAGTTTCCAGTTTATTTTATATCTTAATGTAGACTTTCCCAGGATTGATGTATTATATATCAAGTGGCATGGAATTAGAGGAGCATGTCTAGATGTTATACATGTTAAAGACAGGTGTTTCTGGATCCTGAAATTTGCTACATTTTGAAACTTAATACAGTCAGTTTGTGAACTTAAAAAATCTGTGGTATTAGTCTGTATAACCTAAATCTTTGTTCCTAAACAATTGCATATGCTACAGAAATGGAAAATAACATTCTTAGGTATAATTTTAAATTGCTGGTATATATCTAGTTGGTATGATAATGGGAGTAAATTTTTTGAACATGAACGTGTTTTAAATATGCATTTATTTTGTTATTTCTTTCCCCACTCCCAATCTTTTTTATTTTCTTAGTCAGGAGATACGAATATGAACCCATGAGACCTTTGAATTTTTGATGTGAAATAGCAGTTGATTCATATTTCTTTGCAGCAGCACTTTCATTGTGTTTCATTTTCTGTACCTGTATTAAGAAATGTTCTGAAATTATGATAAATATGAGTATGAATCAGCTCTACCACGTGGTCCTATTTACCACAGTGTTATGCTGCGGGTCTTACACATTCAGTTTTCTCTTAAGCATCTACCTTCCATTTGCTTCAGTATCTTATTAGAACAAATTGGCCTTGGGGAAGGCTTCCTCATCTAACACATATTCATCAGGTGCCTACTCTATACCAAGCACTGTTAAAGGCACCGGGGATATAGCAGTGAACAAAAATGGTAGAGGTTTCTCCCTTTGTCGAGCTTACATTCTTGTCCATGGATACAGTTGTTTTCTCTCACCTCCTGCCTCTGTTTTTATTGCCTTCTCTTTTTCATAATTTCATTTCTTCACCTCTTCTCATTAGCAGGTTTCTTCGTTCTTCATACTGCTTAATTGACCTCACTAACATTCTTTTACTTCTTTTCTTTGTATTTGGTCATCTCCAAGTTCTTCTCTTCCTTAGAAATCCTTAGTTGAGTCTTACCCTCCACCCACCCCCTTTTCTGCTTTCTTTTTACTTGTCTTCATCTGACTCTTTGGATTCTGACTTCCGCCTCGACTCTGTTAGCTCTCAGAGCATCAAAATCCTCCGGAACGTCTGCTGACCTAAAGTTCCGCGTGCTGGTGGCCTTGTAATGTGCTCTTAGCTCTCTGCACTCTTATTCCTTTTCCTCCTGGGAATGTTTGCACCTGGGACATAGTCTAGTAACTTCTTTGCCTTTTAGAATGAAATGTGGTACATGTGGTTTTGTGTACATGGCTACAGACAAAAACAATAAAAGTCTTTTATGGGTCTCACGGTAGGAAAACTGAAGTTTCAACTCCCGGAGCTACCTTTTCCCCTTGCATTCTTGTGTGAGACATTGCTTTTCTGGGGAAGGCTTCATGTGTGAATAAAGCAGTCATAATCCACAGTGATGTAGCAAAGACAGAGTTACTTTACTTCTGTTGCAGTTCATGCCCAAATAATTGTGTTAGAAGAAATGAGTTAGTGGCTTCTAAAGTTGTGCCAACAGCATTTCTTTAGTTTCTCCATCAATCTTTCTTCCATTAGGTACTTCGTAAAACTAGGCAACCATGCTTTTCTAGAAATCGGTGGTTTGTTTTTCTTTGCATTAAATATTCTGTACTGCTTTTCAGATTGAAGCGCAGTCAGCACTTTTATAGTTTTCCTTCTCACTGTCCTTATACAGAGAGAGTAGCCTATATATCATACAGATTTTGTTCTTTGTGTCCACCAGCTCTTCTATGCAGAATGATGGGAAAACACCTTGACCTCAGAATCTCATCTAAATTGTTATTTATATAAAACTGTATTAGTAAACAGTACATGGCAAAGTTGCAGTTGTGTTATAGAAATATATTCATAGAAATCATAGAGAATCATCTTTTGGCATAGCAGTCGCATTTTACAGTAGAGAAAACAGATAACCCTAGAGGTTAAATGATTGTTCAAGATGACACCCTGGTTAGTGACTAAGCTAGGAATCAATTTCAGCTTTCCTGAATTTTGTATTAATACATTGTACAGAAAAATAAAAATACAGAACAGAGTACCCCACATAATAAAATACAGTAGATAATGTGTTACGCATTTTGTACTCCCCTTTGTGGTTTTGTTTTCAAAGAAAACTATGAGGCATAGGTGTTTTTAACCTTACTGAGAGATAAGAAAACTTTCTAGAGGTAAGATCAATGTGGACTGATGGTGTCAGGAAAAGTTACATGAATGACTTAAGTCTCAACTTGAGATCAGTATAGAGGTACAAAGATTTTGAAATTAGACAATGAGGAGGCAGGTTTGAGTGAGTATAGTTATGTATTTTTCTGCTGTCATATAATGGTTAAGACAAACCAAAAAACACGGGGAAGTAAAAAGTAATTCTTAGTAATTTATGACCGTCATCTTGGAACATTTCATTATCTGTTTCTCTCCTCGCATTCTGGCTGTGCATATGTTGGTAAGCGTGATGGTGTTCCGTAGAACTCTCAAGGCTCTGTTCATTTTCTTTATTTTTTCTTTCTGTCCCTAACAATAATCTCTTGATCTCTTTTCAAGTTTGCTGGTTCTGTCTTTTAGCAGCTCGAATCTTCTGTTGAGCCCTTCTAGTGAATTTTTCATTTCAATTATTGTACCTTTCAATTCAGAATTTCTATTTGATTATTTTTCAAGTCAAATGTAGACAGTATTTGAGTCATTGTCTTCATACTTTCCTTTAATTCTTTAAGCATAGTTTTCTTTAGTTCTTTGAACATATTTATAATAGCTGCTTTAGCCTTTGTCCAATATCTAAGTCCTTCAACAGTTTCCACTGATTGCCTACTTATTTATGTATGTGTACATGTGGAGTCACTCTTTGTTTCTTTGCATGTCTCATAATTTTTTAAATTGAAAATGAGACATTTTAGAAGATCTGTTTTAGCAACTCTAGATACTGAGCTCTACACCCCTAGGATTTGTTGTTGCTGCTGTTCATTCATTTTGCGACTTACTCAGACTGATTGTGTAGTTGGACTTCCCCACAGTTGCTGATGTCTTGTTTATTTAATTCTCATTTTTATTTTTAAATCTCCCTTGCTAGGATTCACAGTTGGGCAGTATAGTTTAGTATTCAGCCAGATTGATGAAAGATTGTGCCGAAACTCCTTTAACCACTTAGGTTCCACTCTCTGCTGGTGGATCTGTATGTGGCAAGGGAGTGTGTTAGAAGATCTGGGGAGGGTTACTTTTTAAAGCTTAAACGGCCATGAAAATCATAGAGGAGAAAAAAATCAAAATATTTTAGGCTACATATTAAAAGTTTAATAATTTTCTTTGCCTTTAAGCAATATAGATCAAATTATAAGTTACAAGTTAAAATTATAAGTTGGGACATTATTTGCAACAGGTTTAATACAAGATTATTCTTAATGTCTAAAGCTCATTAAGATTAATAGATAAGTGGGAAAGGATGTGAGCAATTTTAAAAAAGGGTAAATACTAATGGCTTTGAAAAAATTGTTAAACTTAGTATAAAAAACTTGATAGCAATATTTTATATATCCAGAGAGCAGAGATTTAAAGAGAAAATCTGCAGTTCTAATGGTGAAAATGTAAATCCGTAGAGAGTTTCTAGAAAGTAATAATACAGCAGCTATATATAAAATTCTGAAAACGTTCAAGCCCTTTATTTTAATAAAGAGCTTCTACTTCTTAAAATCTACTCCTAAGAAATACCTGAAATGTATTCAAAGATGTTTGTGTAAAGGTGTTTTCAGAGGATTATTTGTTACAGTAATAAATTGCAAGCAACTTGAATAAACAATAGTACCAGAATGATGAAGTGATCAGTGCTATGTCCATTTGTAATTATTAAATGCACAAGAGTCTTTAAAAATATCAAAAATATATATTTTCATGCTAAGTGCAATAAGCAGATTATAAAATGACTTAGGTCATACTAATGACATTAAAGAGTTAACATGGAAAGTAGAAGGCACTGTGCTAGAGGATTGTTTCTTTTGAGTGGCAGAATTTTGTTAATAGCTTCTTACTGATGTAAGCAGAAGTGATTTTAGAGGAGTCTTTTGGCACCAGAATGTAGAATATGCTGGAGATGGAAGCAGAGGCCTTAGAGGCCCGTGAGGAAGTGCTTGTGGAACACAGCAGGCACACTTTATTTTGTGTGCTTGGAGAGTGACAGTGGAAGGAAGAAGATGAAAGAATCAGTCTGTTAGCAGTATCTTTGGGAGCCCTTGTTGTAGGTAGCTCAACTAAAGTCAGGGTGGCCTGGTACTGTGGAAGGCTTTGTGTTTAGTTGTCCCTGCTTCTTAGCAGCAGGTATGTGGGAGGTGAGCCTCTTAGCTGCCTGAACAGTGACTACATTTGTAAGATGAGGTGGTAATGCTGGCCTTGGCCTTGTAGTATTGTTAAGAGGATTAGGGATTGGCCTTAAGGTGCCTAGCAAGGTGCTGGACACTTAGGAGTGTCCATGGTTATCATGAGGAGTATTCGGGGCATTGGGAGCAAAAGACATCACCGAGGCCACCACACCATTCTGTTTGCAAACAGGCATCCCAGTGGCTTTTGAGGATGACCTGTGAGAGCTATAGCCAGGGTGGCATGATCATACAGTTAAAGGAGACATGTTTGTGATGTGGTAGGCCCCAAGTTTGGCAGATTTGCCCATGGAAACACATTCATTGTACCCACAGCCTGGAGACAGGCATCTTTCCCAGTAGTAATCAAAGAAAGGGCTTGGATGCCCAGCCCTGGAGAGAATGACATTCTTGAGTCATCTCTTGTGGAGGATGAGGCATGCCCTCTCTCTGCTTACTCTGGAAGACACAGTTCTTATGGTCTTCCATGTTCGATGACACAGTATGGCTTTATTTTGTGGCCTTCCACTTTTAGTTAGTGCATTATGTTGATACCCTTTATGTATAGGGCTAAGAAGTAGTTCTTCCACTTGGGCCAAATATCATGGGAAGGCGGTATCACTTTTTCCTTTGAACTATTGCAAATATGATGTAATAGGTAACAGTCACTAGTTTTAATCCATAAATGTACAAAAACGACCTGTTTTGATAGTCAAATGCACACTTCCATGGACTTTTCCTGTGCTCTAGAGAAAGACCACGCCTGTTTTTCCTTCCCTGCTGCTTTAGTTTCCTGCGGCCTCAGGATGTGAGGCCAAGGAGGAAAAACTGAGCCCCTCTAGTGACAGGACATCTGTTTTCATCCATCAGCACTAATTGTAAACCCTGATTGTGCTTCATCTTTTTATCTTCTACTTTTCCTTTGACTTTTCTCTACCTTAACCCAAGATTCCTTTTAAATACTGTGACAACCAAAGTCTCTGCTTGGTCCTTGTAGGTCGATGAGGTTAATTATCAGGTGCCTTGAGAAATTGGGGAGGGATACGCAGCTTGATTTCCGTGTGGATGCCTCCTTTCCTGTATCTCACCCGTATTCGATATGGGCAGTGAGGTGTCTGCTGGCTTCTCTAACAAAGTTTGTTCCCCCTTGCTTTTTATATAATTTCCTTGTTTCATATAGACTAAGATTATGTAGATTAAGGTTTTCAGTTAGTAGCAGGAGCCCAACACATAGTAAGAGCTAAGTGTTTGTTGAATGAATGAATAACTTGAGTTGTTTATTCATGGTAAAGGCTGTCTTGTGAAATAATTATCTCCTCACTAAAGGATTCACTCAAGAAGCAGCTCCAAATAGGATTCCAGATTTGGGTTGGAAGGTTGTGCTTCCACCTACCACTAGGTGGAAGATTCCTTCCTACCTTAAGTCAGGGACTAATACTTAAATAGCTGTCATCCCACTAAATAGCTGTCATCCTGTTTTTGTGAAAACAGGAAACAGACCAATAGACTTGTCTAGTCATGAGTAGTAAGTGGCAGTGCCAAAATTTGAGCCCAGGTCTGCCTGGCTCCAAAGGCCTAGCTGTTGACATGTCACCATCTGTTGTGTACAAAAAAATGTGTATTTGCTGATGTCAGCTTCCTTCTGTGACTCATGTCACAGTGGAACAGCAGTAGCTATTGTCTAGTAAACTTTTAACATTTGGAAGAAACATTCCAACACTGTGTGAATCCCAAATTTGGAAATACTGTAAGAATATAATTTCTTCCAAAGATGCAATATCATAAACAGAAACATATACATAGACTTACAGACTCTTTTTTGAGCATTAATGTCATTAAGTAGTTACTAAGTATTGGGTAGTTATTGAGGACAGGCAAAAATCAACAAACTATATTAAATTGGTAATGGGGGGCAGGTCACTGACTACTGTATATCGTGTCGTTGTGAGCTATAGATTTATGGAGGTAGTAAGGGCTTTGGGATTGCTTTCATCAACACCCCTTCCTTTCTTTTCCTTTCCTTTCCCTTCCCTGTAGCCAAGTGTTTATTAGAGATTGCATTGTGGTGAAGTGCTATCTTATAATTGACTTTATGGAAATTTAAATTCTTAAAGTTTAAATAGACTGGAGTGAAAGGAAAACATTGATACATGATGGTATTTTTCCTTTGTGGTGATGGGCAGGGCAGGTGGAAGAGGGTTAGGATGGTGGTAGGCAGCAGGGTTGGAAGAGGATTTAGGACGGTGGTGGACAGGGAGGTGGCAGAGGGTTTAGGACAGTGGTGGGCAGGGAGGGAGGAAGAGGGATTAGGATATAGTTGTGCCATTGTTTAGTTTTTTCCTCTTGTGCTTATACGTTAGGATTATGTTGTGGAAATTTGGTTTAAGTTTATGATGATGATAATCTTTTATCTGGGATAGAATCTAAAATAATTATGTAATGTTATTTGTTCTTTTATATATAAATGAGTTATTGATTTTTAAAGAAGTATTGATGATATATAAAATAAAACATGTAATATTTACCAAAATTTGTGATGAAAGTTGTAACCCGTTTGTAAAATCAGAGATACTAAGTGTTCCTTTAATGATACTACTAATAAAGTAAGTGCCTGTGTGCCTGCAAGGTAAAAAAGCCAGTCCTTTTTGTCCTGCTTTGCTTTAAGGCTGACAGTGTAGGGATTGTCAGTGTGACGTGACCAATGCTGCCTACCCCCTGAGTGGCACCATTGTTTGGCTGGACTTAACTCTCTGCCTTGGGACTCAGGAAGCTCTCACTGCCTGAGCTCAGCTCTCTGGGCTTTCAGTGTTGTGGATTGCAAAGGCTGCTTTTACCCTGAAAACAGCCCATGTTCTCTGGCTTCCCAGCCTTTGTGTGATGGAGCTGCGGTGGCCAGGCTGGGAGGTCTCATGGGGTCCTGCAGCAGCCAGAGCATGCAGAAGGCCAGGTGGGGAAGAAAGGTGATGACTGGCACCCACGGATGCGCTGCTGAGGTCAGGAAGGCGAGTAGCCTCCCGACAGAGGGGACGGTCGTGCAAGCTTGAGACAGGGAGCCAGCCTGGCTATGTGTTTGTGGAAAAGCTGAATATGACCATTATTTGTTTGGGAGCATTATATTTAATAGAAATTTTTAGCACATATTTGAAAATAGTGTTTAAGACTAGTAGTTGAAATTAACCAACTTAACTATTTTAATAAACGTAGCTTTTTCACAGAGGGTTCTTTAGAATTGTTTCTGGTACCTTCTTATGGGAAACTTTTCTATCTGCATATTATGCTTAGTGCTATGACTGAGGAAATGTCATTTAGTTTTATTCTGTGCATAGCCATATAAGCGATGGTTTCTAGTGATTATTTTCTTCACTGTACACATAGGAAGATTTTTCTGTTTGAAAAAAATAGGTGTATAAGTTTTCAAGCATGCGTTAAGCATTGTTGCTTACTAGATATCTAATGTTTGTAATTAATAAACTAAATCATGTTTCTTCTCTTTGTTTTAACATTGCAAAAGAACTTTTCTTCTTACACATCTGTGACAGATTTTATTTTTATTTATTCTTTTTCTTTTAGTTCAAGGTCTCCTTATGCTTGCCTTGCTTCTCCCATTATTTTTGAATGATCAGATTTGGTTTAAAGCTTCTGAGGATGCAGTGGCTGGTGTCACAGTGTGTCCTCTTTCCACCAGGCCTCTGACGTTTGTGCTCAGCAAGTGTTTCTTAGAGGGAAGGCATTGTGATTGTGGGGTCAGCGTCCACATTTCCCCACAAAGGAGCGAGCTCCCAGGGGCCCCTCCTCCTCTGGCTTGCCTCAGAGGTGGGGCCCATGAACAGCCCCATTCAGGGAAGAGCTGGAGTTCAGTGTCCCTGGGGGAGGAGCCTCTGTTTTTTTTTTTCCATCTGAAATAGTTTAGTATGTAAGTTATTTAATCAAGTTTGCAGATACTCATGAATAACTGTATTCTGTCAGAGTTTACAGTAAACAGCAGTGAATAGAGTAACAGTCCATGTTGTGTTTATTAAGGCTCAAGTTTAAATTCAGCTAGATGACTTTTTTCTTAAGTGTTTAAATTTACATTTGGATTATCAAAAATCATGAGAAAACTGAGTATGCTTAATATCTTTATTCTGTACAGTTTCATTTGTATGATTAGTTTGGAATATTTTGATAGCTTTGGAAGGCAATCAGTGTGTCTTAGTGCATGCAGCCGATGCATAGAAAACATATGTGATATGATTTTCTGCCTTAGAGAGTACTGGCTTGTAACAGCGGGGAGTGAAAAGGAGCTAAGGGAAGGATCTCACTCTGTGCACTTATGTCAGGTGCTGTGGGGCCCTGGCTCCTGTCCTCAGCCTCATCCCCAGAGAAGGCCGAGTGAGGGGTGCCACAGCAGAAGGACCTAGGCCACTCTGGCTTTGCTACTCACCAGCTGTTTGATTTGGGCTAAGTTAACCTCTCTTAACGGAGATGTTTTTGCGAGGATTGTAGATAGCACGTTCAGAGCACCTGTCTCGGTACGGGAGTGTGCTGAGTATCCCGTGCTGGTAGTTGGGCGCTCAGTGTACCAGAGTCCTTTTCATACCTGCACTTCACATCTGGCCTCTCCCAGGAAACCCCAGGTGTCTTCTTGTTCTGCCCTTTCAGGTGCCTTTGCTGTCAGCGATTGCCAGTGGAAAGCATTCGTGTGTTATTCCAGATGTTTTGTACTTTATGTTATTATCTGTCAGTTTTTAGGACTCAACTAATTTTGGCCAAATTTGCTATACCAATACAGGGTATCAAGAAAAAGTTTAATTTTAAGGTTAATTTATAATTATTCTATCTTTAAATAAAGTAGTGGTTATTTAATGATTGATGATCTGAGACTATCATATTCTTTAATGAAAGTCTTTAGTTCCCAGAAATTGATTTCAGTTTTTTAAATGCAATCTAAAGAATAAACTTTGTTTTTTTAGTAGAGATATACTTCACATATATTGAATGCATAGATTTTAAAGGTACAGTTTAATGAGCTTTGACAAATGTATAAATTGTGTAACCACTACCCAAATCAAAACACAGAACTTACCACTCCATAAATGTATTTTCTGCCTCTTCCCCACTGTGACCCCTGCCACATCTTCTCTGATTTCTGTCACCATAGATAAGCTTTGCCTGCTCGTGGACTTAGCATAAATGGAATTATGCAGGATGTACTTTTGGGGAATGGCTTCTTTTGCACAACCCAACGTTGTAGAGATTCATCCATGCTGTTGTGATTATCTGTGGTTTCTCCTTTTTGTCTGAATTGCCTTAGCTCAGACTTTCATCAGCAGTGAGCTAAAAAATAAATAAATGAATAGACTTGGCATTACTTATCTGGTAATGGAATTCATTCTAGCCTTGTTCTGAGTATACCTGTGTCAGATGTGGCTGGCAGTAAAATGAAGTCAGTTGTGTGGCCTTTGTAATAATACATGGATTTAGTAGTTAATCACAAGGAATGATGATATTAAACACATTAGTATTACATGGAAACAACAGTGAATTGAACAATGGTGATGAACTTTCCAAAGTTTATAAATCTTAGTGTTCAGTAACACTTGAAATGTCAAATAACACTTATTCATCATTTATTGTAGGTGCTACAGAATATTTTAGAAACAGAAAATGAATATTCTAAAGAACTTCAGACTGTGCTTTCAACCTATCTGCGGCCATTGCAAACCAGTGAGAAGTAAGTTAGATGATAAATTACATTAATTGGAAAATAGTCATCACTTTAGGCTGTTCTCTTATATTTTCAGAAAATATAGGGTGTGAAATATGGAACAGAATTCGGTGTACCAGTTTAATTTAACTTAAGCAGATTTGTTTATTAGGTTAAGACTTCAATAGGGTGTTGGATGACAGAGGAGAAGAATATAAGTAAAACTGTTTGCATATTTTTACTGTTATTTTTCTTGGTTCTAGGTTAAGTTCAGCAAACACTTCATATTTAATGGGAAATCTGGAAGAAATATGTTCTTTCCAGCAAATGCTCGTACAGTCCTTAGAAGAATGCACCAAGTAAGTAAGATGCTAAAACTTGGCAATACTCGGGTTGTTGTAGTCGATATTTAAAGGGTCAAGTTTAACATAATTTTAGAATTCACCCTTCTAAAGATGCAAATTAGGTTATTTTAAATCTTTCAGGCAGCTCAGATTTTAGAGTAATAGCTATATTTTAGACTGTCTAGTTTTTATAGTGGGGACCTTCGGGAAGAGGGGGAAGACTTCACAGGTGATTTTTAAGGCATTGTATGGAGAAAGAGTAGGGATGAAGAGCCTCTATAAGAGAAAGGAGACACGCTTTGCAGAGCGTGGAGGTGACATGTGACTCAGCTCCTCATGTGCCCTGTGCCGCAGAGGAATGCCTTCGAGGAAATGAGGAACTGCTTCTTGAAAAATAACGTGCTATGCTGATATCTTAGGTTTTGTCACTTTTCTAGCATTTTCTTTTGCAGGGGTGGAGGCATGTTCCCCATGATCAGCCGTCAATTTTTTTTGTGTGACTTTTATATTCTTTATTTACATCAGACATTAAAGGACACTTACCAAGTGCCTGCTAGGTGTTGGGTGACTTAAGACAGTAATGCACATGAAAAGTTTTAGGTTTTAGTCCACCAGGTGATATTCGATATTTTTTTACTTGTGGATTTGATAAAGGAAGGTGACACATTTTATTTTCTTTGATTTTTATTTCTATAACTACCAGAAGAACCAGAACACTTTTTTCCCTTAAATTTTGGTTGGTCTCCGGTTTCTTTTCCAGCTGTGTCTTTTTAAACCTTGACAGTGGGAAGGGAGTAGCCTGCCTTTTGTTCCACTAGTTCTTTAAATTGGTGACAGTTTGCCATGATGAAAATAGGCTTGTCCCTTAGCTCTTTGGCTAGGCTTCAAGGTTTTGTCAAGCACTTCATAATGGACGATATGGCAAGGAAAGCTGAATGCTAGAGAAACTAAATACTGAGTTTCAAAGAGAAATTCATATTCTTTTTCCTTTTGCAGCATTTTTATTTTGCATGAAGTAGATTATTTACATTACCATGAAAGAGTAGTTTGGGAATTACTTTGCTTTTGGTGAATGAAAGTCATTTGCAACCACTTGGAGGTCTTTGCAAGGGGCCATATTGTGCACAAAATGGGAATAAATGTTTGCCTCTGTTTTTCTCACTGGCTGTGGATAATGCAGTCTAAATAAAGTAATACAGGATGCTTAAAAAGTACATTTTGCAGTACTACTGCTGGGCACTATAGCAGCACTGTGAATTGTTGTACTCGCTTTACTGATTAAAAAACTGAATTATGGGGCGGTAAAGTATTAATAGTAGGCTTGATGTCAGACTCAAATAAGGCTTCCGTCTGTATGTTATCTCTGAATTTGGGGTGGCTTACGTATTATTTTGATCACGTTCCTCAAATTCATGCCACATGCATACCAGGTGTTGGAGTTCTGTGGCAAAATGGAATGTATAAGACTAGTTTTCCTTATCAACTATTTCCCTTCTCTGCCTTATCATGAATATTCTGAAAGTTTTTATCTTTCCATTTGGGGGACTGTTAATTTCATCTCTTTGTTCTGTACCACTTTATGGCTACCCAGATATACCCAGATGCCACGTGTATATAGCAGTTCCGTGTTCATTTCCTTTGGTTGCCTTGTTTCTGCTGCAGATTCAATTCCTAGATTTCTAGCAGCACCTTCCAAAGCTGCCTGTTGGCAAACTAAGGCCTATGGGTCACATCCCTCCTGTGGGCTGTTTGTGTAAATGGTTTTTTGGAACGTGCCATCGTTCCTGTGCTGTTGATGGCTGCGTTCGAGCTACTGCTGCTGCTCCTGTTGTAGTTGTGATAGAAACTGTCTGGCTCACACGCCCAGAATAATTTACTCCTTGGCCTTTTATAGATGATCTGCTGACCCTCTGGTAAGCCGTGCTTTCTCTGCCTTGGGACCCTGACCCAGCCAGAACCTCTCCATCACTCCCCGGCTTTCTGTGTTGGGAAGTCTGCTCCTGTGTGTGGGCCACATTTACATTTTCTCAGTGGTTACCACTTCCTTCCCGAAAACTCAAGTTCTATCTAGCTAGCGTCATTTTCCTTTGGGCTGAGGAACTCTTTTCAGATTTTTAAAAAATAATTCAGGTGTGTTGATAAATTCTCTCAGATTTTGTTTATCTGAAAATCTCTTTATCTTGTCCTCATTCCTGTTTTTTTTTTTTTTTTTGCTGGATACTGAATTCTGGATGAATTGGCTTCAGCACTCAAAGGATTTTGCTCCCTGTCTGTGGCCTTTGCTATATCCAGCAGTCAGTCTAGTGACGGCCTTCGTTATGTTCTGATTGGCACTGTTTCCATAGCTGTTTGCATGACTGCTTTCTAGATTTTGCCTTGAGTTTTGGTGTTTGGTATTTTGACAATAATTATCCCCAGTGTGGTTTTCTGACGACTTGAACCTATACATTTGTGTCTTTAATTTGGGAAATTTTTGGTCATTACTTCTTCAGATATTTTTCTGTTTTACTCTTTCTGCTTTCCTTCTGGGACTCCAACCTTTTGATGTTGTCCCACTATCCCTCGGGCTCTGTTCTTTATTTTTTATTTTTTTCCCATTCTATTTCTCCCTCGTTTTCTTTAGATTGAATGATACCTGTTGCTTTGTCTTCAAGCCCTGCCTGCCTCTTTCCTCTGTCGTCCCCATGCAGTGATTTTTTAGTTTGAGAAATTTTTTTTTCTTTCTATTTTAGAATTTCTATTTCTTTGTTATACTTTCTGGTTTTCTGATAAAATTTTGTATTTGTTCATTCACTGTAAACATATTTTTCATTCATGAAATTTAAAGGGTTTTAGGAGCTCTGTGCCAGGAAACAGAGACAAAGACCCAATATATTTAATGTGTTCCCTGAGGAGGGCCCCAGCTGGGCATCTGCTGTGGCTGGGCCCTGTGAGCAGGGAGTAGGGAAGAGTCTGCCCAGAGAGCAGGCCAGACCCTGTCCTGGGACCTTCTGTAAGAGTGGTTGGAAGCCACTGGGGATGGACTTTGTGCTTGGTGGTGGCATAATCCAGACATCCCAACCTTTTTGGCAGCAGGGACTGGTTTCATGGAAGACAATTTTTCCATGGACCAGGTGGGGGGGCGTGGTTTCGGGATGATTGACGCACATTGCATTTATTGTGCAGTCAGACCTCTGCTAATGATAATCTGTATTTGTAGCTGCTTCCCCAGTGCTAGCATCACCTCCTCCACTCCATCTCAGATCATCAGGCATTAGATTCTCATGAGAAGCTGCAACTTAGATCCCCTGAATATGCAATTCACAGCAGGATTTGAGCTCCTATCAGAATCTAATGCTACCGCTGATCTCACAGGAGGTGGACCTTATGTGGGGATGTGAGCCATGGGGAGCAGCTGTAAGTACAGATGAAGCTTTGCTCATTCACTGGCCCACCACTCACCTCCTGCTGTGCGGCCTGGTTGCTAACAGGCCACTGGTCTGTGGCCTAGGGATTGGGGACCACAGTCATAATCAGTGTTCCCGTGTAAAGTGGACTGTATGCTCTGTGCAGAACGGGCTGGGTGGGGTGGTGGAAGGCACAGGGATGCAGAGAGACCAGAGCATAGAGGAGGATGTTTAGTCTTGGGATTCTTTTCCATGTTTAATAAATATCTTTTGCCTTAAGAGCCCCTGACTAATAATCACTGGTAGTGATTTTGTGAAGGTGAAAGTAACAGTGACTTCCTTTCTTGGTTTGCATTAGGTTTTCTAGTTAGTGCCTCAGGGAAGCCACTGCAGCCTGGAGTCACTGTCTCCTCTCCACAGCTTTCACCAGCACCAGGAGTGGGTTGGCTGCTCTCATGTTCACTTACTCATGTGTTCATTCATCTTTCTCCCGTGTTTGTGGGTTTGTTTTTCCCTAAGAATTACTCCACGCCTAGATCTCTTCTGTAGTTTGTACAACTTTTTCCAAGCATTCTTTTGTCCTAAAAAGAGATCTTTTTCTCTGATTGGCACTGCAACTCTTCCTTCTGAAGTGGCGGGAGCTTCCTGGGGCTCCACCCTCCCACAGCCCCTGTGTGATCCTGGGAAGCACTCCAGTGTGTTCTGGCTCAGTGTTGGGGAAAGGCCTAGATGGCAGTCGGTAGGGAGCAGTTGTTAAAATAGTATTCATATTTCTGTCTGCTTGTAGAAGAGTTACAGACTCAAAATATCCAGAAACTAAACAATAGGACAAACTGAAAGTTGACATCTTTTCGTCCAGAAATAATTATTGTTTACATTGTCGTCCTCTTCTCTAAACTGTGGTTTATAGGGAAACACAGATATAATTGGGGCTGGGATCTAGAGCCTGCCTGCTTGCCTTGGGCAGTGAGGTTGAAGTTCAGCCTCAACAGAGGCAGGGGTGGATGGCACAGGCAGCAGCTCCTTCCTCCAGAGATGCCCAGTCCAGAGGGCATTACCATTGTTGGAAATTAAGTGATTTGCAGATGTGCAAAAAAGGGGCCCCAGAAGAGAACTATAGAAAAATTCTTACCACTTTAGTGTCGTTAGGAGAGTTTCTCAAATACCATTTTAATGGCAGCTCTTGTCTATCTTATGTCTGTAGCATTTTAGCTATTACTTCATTTTCAGGCATATTTTCTTCTGTGAGTCTTATAATTATATAAGGTGAACTTTCGTATATAGACCTGCCATTTACTGATTTTCTTTCTTTCGAGACAAAGTCTTGCTCTGTTGCGCTGGCTAGAGTCCAGTGGCATCGTTGTAGCTCACTGCAGCCTCTTAGGCTCAAACGATCCTACTGCCTCAACCTCCCTAGTAGCTGGGACTATAAGTGCCCACCACGACACCCAGCTCATTTTTCTGTGTTTGGTAGAGACAGGGTCTCACTCTTGCTCAGGCTGGTGTTGAGCTCCTGAGCTCAAGTGATCCTCCCACCTTGGCCTCCCAGAGTGCTAGGATTATAGGTGTGAGCCATCTTGCCCACACTATTAAATTATTAATATGTTTCTGGGCCTGTTCTCAATTCTTTATATGTATTAACTAATTTTGTCCTTTCAGTGACCCTGGTGAGGTAGATTTTTAAAGGTAAGAAAGTCAAGACACCAAGAGGTTGAATGACTTGCCAGGTTGAAGCTAGTAACTGGTAGATTCAGATTTGGAGCCAGGTTGTCTCCACTTGATGTAGTGTGAAAGAGTTATGATTCTGAGAGTTCTTCCTCCTCATTTAGAGTGCCAGGGTTATAATTTTATTCCTCTGGTCAGCAGTGCTTCCCAGTGGGCTCTGCTCGGCTTCTCACCCACTCTCTGCTCACCTTGTTGGCCTAGTGGGGCCCATTCGGGAGCCTGGCCCCTCCCTCTCCCAGGCTGCCTTCTGTTGAGAACAAGCCCTGCCTCACTTCTGGATAGGGCAGTTGTAGTGGGTTGAGATGGAATGTGCTCTTAGGATCGCCTTTGAATGCAGTTTTCCTTTAAAATATTATTTTAAATGATGGAGAATTCTCTATAATGCACGATTCCCTATAATCTGTGTAGATACTGTTACGTTATGGCTTAAAGAGTACTCGTCTGGAAATGTGGAACTGTGGATTATAAAATTGCTTCTATGGGAAAATGAATTCTGAGAATCTAATGCTATCTTCAAAACAAGTTTTTCTAATAAAACTCATTTAGTTAACTTGGGGATTTGCTTATATTTATGATAAAAAGCAGGTTAAATTCTGTTGAAAATAGAATCTAAGAAGTTCTCTTTTGAAATGTCCTTGTTATTGTACTGAATTCTATTTTTATTTATTTATTTTGATAATGACTCAGTACTCTTCTAATACCCTGTAACTCTCTGGCTCTTTGTTAAGTACAGATGCCAGAGTATAAGCTCGTAGGCAGTGGGTGCCATGATTTGCTGTATCCGTCTCTCAGAGGGGCAGCTCTTAAAGCAGCTGGGGCACCTGGATCACTCCTCCCCCCCCCCCCCCGAGTCCAGCACTATGCCAGGACTTATACACTGAGTTGTTTATGTATGCAACGGTTGCTTGGGGTAGCTGTGACTCCCTTCACCAGTCCATTCTGGGTCTTTCCTTCTCATCCTTCCTCCCTCTCTGCTATTCTCCTCCTCCCTCTCTCTCCCTTTTCTCTGCCCCTTTGTTTCTCTTTTCTTTTCCTCTCTGCCCCCTTCCCCTCCCTCTTTCTTCCTTTCTCACTCCCTACTTCCTCCCTGCCTCCCTTTCCAGGCCAACACCACCTTCCACCTTGCCCCTTCCCTTTTCCTTCCTCCTTCTCCTCCTCCTCCTCTTCCTCTTCCTCCTCCTCTTCTTCCTCTGGATGTGCTTCACGCTGCTTTGGCTCCTGTTGGCTTTGGTGACATTCAGGGCCAACAACAGCCTCTCACAACCCAATTGTGATTAAAATGTCTCATAGCACAGCTTCCTTGCTTTTGCTTTATGTCATAGTGTGATATATGGGGCACTTTTTCATCTTGAAGTTTCGCATGGGCCTATGATGGTTCTCCCATGGAAGAGAGCATACTCTATGGCTGTCTGGAAGTGCAATGTATGGAGCCACCACCCGTGGAACCATAGGGGACATATGCTTTTTGTAGCAAAGGTTGCTCCATGATGGTGCTGGTTCATGGGTGCTATTAGCTTAAAGGGCAAGACCCTGTCTTATTGTTTATGTCTCCAGTCATTTAGTTATATAATTCTAATATGTTGTGAATTTTCAATAAACAGATGTTGAAAATAGTAGATCAGAGAAAAAATTTACTTCTCTAGAGACTTAATTTCTCAGCATATTTGTTGTTTGTGCTATTTCTTGTAAAATTGTTGGAACTGCTGTATTTATGATTTTCAGCTTCTAGTCTGGTGACAGTTAAAAAATGTGATTTGAGTCAAGTTGATTAAGATGTTTTTGGTGCCACTAACACATGAAGGCAAGATTAGGAGGAGGCTTTGACTTTGGAGTGAAGGTGTCTGAGGGCAGGGGCTGCCTGAGGTCACAGGCCAGGCTGGGAGGGGAGCTGGGAGTGGCGGCCAGAGGAGTGGCAGGGTTAAGGGTTCAGTTCTGGAGTTGGACAGCTCTGCCCAAAGCTCACCTCACATGCCTTTACTGGGTTTGCCCCAGTTTGTGAATGAAGTCACTTGATACTCTTGAAAAGAGGATCTGTTTTCCTTTAGATGAGGCACTCCTTTCTCACCCTCCCGGTTTTCAGTCTTTGTTTTGCTTGTTACTCTGGGGAAATTTTTCTGTGGAAGGTGGGAATGCTGTAATACTGTGCTTTCTTTTCAGTTCTTTTCTTTTTTTTTTGAACCTCTTTACTTTTTTTTTTTTTTTTTTTAATTTCAGGGTATTATGAGGGTACAAACATTTTGGTTACATTTTATATCACTGCCTCCCCCTAGCGAGGGTTAGAGGCCTGCCCTTCCCCTCTGCAGTGCTCATCGTGTCCTTTAGTTGTGAGTTTACCCCCTAACCCCCCATCCCTGGAGAATATTACCACCATGTGAGCACCCTAGTGTTAATCAGTCAGTACCAATTTGATGATGAGTACATGTGGAGCCCATTCTTCCAGTCTTGTGTTACCTCACTTTGGATAATGGGTTCAAGCTCAGTCCAGGAAAATACAAGCGGTGCTGGCTCACTGTCATTTCTTATAATTGAGTAATACTCCATTGTATACATATAGCAAATTTTAATCCATTCATGAACTGACGGGCACTGGGTTGTTTCCATATCCTTGCAATAGTGAATTGTGCTGCCATAAACATTTAGGTGCAGATGTCTTTATAATAGAATGTCTTTTGTTCTTTTGGGTAGATGCCTAATAGTGCTTTTGAGGGATTGAATGGTATTTCTATTTTTAGCTCTTTGAGATATCTCCAAATTCTTTTCCACAGAGGTTGCACTAATTTGCAGTCCCACCAGCAGTGTAAGAGTGTTCCTGTCTCTCCACATCCTCACCAGCATTTGTTGTTTTGGGATTTTTTGATAGAGGCCAATCTCACTGGGGTTAGGTGATATCACATGGTGGTTTTGATTTGCATTTCTGTAATGATTAGAGATGTTGAGCATTTTTTTATATGTTTGCTGGCCATTATTCTGTCTTCTTTTGAAAA
>CAUYRT010061835.1:0-10432 GCA_963574885.1 Lepilemur ruficaudatus | reverse complement strand
CCATCTCAAGGCTTTTGAAAGGAAATGAGGAATAACTGAGGCTTAAATACAGCAGGCAGAGGAGGGGCAGGCAATATTCAAAAGATTAACTCAATAAGATAATGTTCAGCTTCTCTTTAAAGCCTAAACTGCATGATGTAGATTCTTAAAAGTTTTTGTTCCTATTATCTCCAGTTGATACTACTGACAAATGAAACCACCATAGTTCCCCAAGAGGACTTGTGCAGCTTTCCTTCTTGCGTGAAGTGGTGGGAAAAGCAGTGAGTGGTGTTTGGGCTCTGACACTAATTAGGATTTCAGACAATAGCATAAATGGTAGTAAGATATGTGTCGTGTTTCTGTGAATGTAAAAATATAAACATATACACAGATAAATATACATAATACACATATGCAGTTTAGTAAGATATGTGCATGATGTAGTAAGATATAATACACATATCTTACTACCTGTTGTTATCTCTCTTGACCACACCTTTCTTTCTAATCTTCATCACTTTATTCAGCCACATCAGCCTCCTTTCTGTTCTGGAACACATTAGACATGGCCCTACCTCAAGGCCCTTATATTTGCTGCTCCTTTTGTCTAGAGTGTGTTTTCTGCGCTGACCTCATTTCCTTTAGGTCTTTACTCAAATACTACTTTCTACTACATAGAAAGATACTACATCATGCAGTTTAGTAAGATATGTGTCGTGTTTCTGTGAATGTAAAAATATAAACATATACACAGATAAATGTACATAATACACATATACATATGTTCTTTATATTTTTAAACAGTTCAGAGAAAACCGCATTGCAGATATATTGCTTTAACTATTATTCACAGCTCCTTCAACAGGTTTTTATTTCAGATAACTTCTCTCTTAATTCTCTTTGTGTATAAACATAATATACAGGTTATACAGTTTTCTGGATGACAGTAAACAGGCCAAATGATCTGTTCCTACAGCACTGTTTGATTTGTTACATAGCACTATTTATTGATAGTATTCATTAAGTTAGGAAATGGATCCATCACATGGACAAGATATTTTTCATTTATAATTTTTGAATTTCCAGAAAGCATTTTTCTCTGCAGGAAAAAAAGGTTCTTTTTCAGGCATATTGTTACATGATCACAAAATACTTGCCTTATAAATCCAGCTGAAATGAATTTGTTAACAACTTCTATAGAAATGGTATTTAATTTATAGTTCCATGATCCTTCAGGGACATAAAAAACATGAAGTTCCACCAACTGAATAAATTGAGAAAAACAGCAAAGTATTTTTAAAGTGAAAAAAAATCAATTGATATCTTATAGAATTTTAAGTTTAATAAACAGGTCAAATAGACATAGAAAACATATATACTTCTGAACAAACAAAAAACAAAATGAAGAACCAAAAATTCATTCTTAAATTGGCTACTTGACAGTTGGAACCCATTTTACCTTGGAAACAATACAGATGTGTTATAGATGTGGCTCCTAGATTATCTCAACAACTTTGGCATATGGTGTTCCTTCTGCAGCCCCCAGTAAGAATACAAGAGTCCCAAGACCAGTTTTCTTATCACCAACCTTTCCCCAACCCTACTCAGTTCCATTGGGGTGACCTTGTAGAATCATTATCCTTTGTATATTGTCTCTCTACTGTAGTTCTGACGATTGCTAGCTCTCAGTATCGGCAAAAGGGTTAATACTGTGGTTTGGGGAACATATCTGTTCCCCAGAATTCTAGGAGAAACCTATTCCTAACTAGTGATAGGGAAAGGAATGGCATGTCTATAAGCTTTCCTGTGCTTACATATAACTATTTACTTTTCTATTAATGTTTTGTTATGTCCTTGATTAGAATTCTTCTATTTAGAATAATATTTAGATAACTACAACAGAAACAGAACTATAGCAGAACAATAGCAAATATAGTCCTATCTCTTTAGTCTAATGAAGTTTTGATATTTACTGCATATTAAAAGTCAAAGCATTTAAATGATTATACTCTAACTGAAATATTAAATATCTGAGAAACCTTTAAAAGTTTGAATATGATATGCTATTATTATTAATTTCTATAGGATATAAAAGGTTTTTTTTTAAAGAACCTTAAACTGAAGGCTTTGTTTTATAAACCAAGAAATTACCCCTATACTTTTGATGATGAAATATTAACAATTTAAAATGTTTGTATAGATCTGATAGTGAAGTTTGCTATATGCTGCATTTTGAACACCAGAGTATTTAAAAAATTATTCCCTAGCATACTATTAAATATTTGTAAAACCTTAGGAAGTATGAATAGGACCTTATTTACAAATATATTAATATTTTTGAGGTGGAAAATATTTCTTGAACAAAATATTTATATACAAGTTTCTAAAAAGAAATACATTTTTAATGAGTAATTTTTTCTAGAACAAAATAGTTGAAAAAATAGTGAAAAATTTACAAGTATATATATGTTAAAGCTTACAACATTATTTTAAGGCTAAATATTCTATTTATACCAAAACACTAATTTATTATAATCTTACTTTCCTGACTCAAATGGAAGCAAATCATTAATATTTTCATTAAAACCATTAGGCATTTAAAAAATATATTAAAAGATGTGTGTGTGTGTATATATATATATACTTTTTTTTTTCCTTTTGCCTTAGTCTTCAAAATGGCTAGGGATGACACTGATGGATCCTGTCTCTATTTAAGATGTTGATATATTCATCATGGATTTTTTTGCATTAATTTTAGTTATAAGAATTTTTTGGTGTCCCCTTAAATTTTGCATCCACAGGAAGGACCTCATTTGCCTCAGACTAGTCCTGATTCTGTAAGGGATACAGACAATAAACAAAGAATATAAAACACTAATAGGTTATACAGTATATTAGAAAGTAGTAATTACTAGAAAAAAGAAGAAGTAGAGCAGGGTAAGAAAGACTGGGAAGACAATGGGATGGAGAAAATTTCAGTTTTAAATAGAACAGTCAGGGTAGGTCTCATGGAAGAGGTGAGAGCTCAGTAAAGACTTAAGGGAAAGAAGGAACTGGCCAAGTGAAGATCTAGAGGGAAAGATATCCAGGAAGAGCTAAAGCAAAGGACTTAAGGTGAGAGCATGCCAGTAGGACTGAAGCAGAGTCCAGGAGAGATAGGAGTAGGAGATACGGTCAGAAAAATAAGGAGGTAGATGGGAACAAATTAAGTAGGGCCTTCCATGTCATTTTCACCTTATAAAATGGAAGCCAATGCAGGGTTTTAAGAGAAGCATGACAAAATCTGACTTCTATTTTATATTTTTGTTTAATATGAAAAATTTTAAACCTATATATACACAAATTAAATGAATACTCCTCTCTCTCCCTGTATTTCAATATAACACTGAAAGTAATCAGACATCATGACAATATATCCCTAAATACTTTGGCATCCATCTTCTAAAAATAATGACTTCTCTAACATAATCACAGTACCATTTTCACATTTAAGAAAATTAAAATTCCTTATTCTTTAAATTTTTCAGTCCATATTTAAATTTTCCCGATTGTCCAGTTGTCCTCACAGTGTTTTTTCAATCTAGAATTCAATCCAACATCACACACTGCATTTGGTTGTTATGTCTTTTAGAAACCTTAATCTGGATGGAACTGGAGACCATTCTCCTAAGTGAAGTATCACAGTAATGGAAAAACACCACACATACTTACTATTAAATTGGAACCAATCAGCATTCATGTGCACAGATAGAAATAACATTCAACAAAATCATGCAGGTGAGAGGAGGAGAAGGGCATGGGTGGAATCATACCTAACAGGTATAATGTACATTATCTGGGTGATGGGCACAACTGTAACTTTAACTCAAGGAGTACAAAAGCAATCCATGTGACCAAAACATTTGCACCCTTATAATATTCTGAAATAAAAAAAAAAAAAACCTTAATTTTGAAGAATTTCCCAAACCTGTGGGGATTTTTTGTTTGTTTTTAAATCTTCATGGCACTGACATTTTAAAGAGGTTGGGCTCGTTATCTTATGGAATCTACATTCTGAATTTATCTCATTATCTCTAAGGTATCATTTAACTTGTTTTTCCAACCTCTTTATCTCTTGTAAACAGTTAATTGTACAGCCTTCAAATTACACAGGTTAACCATGGGGGGCAAGAATATTTTATAAATGGTGCTCTGTATTTCATATTGCATTATATCAGGACATGCATAATACTTTAATTTTAAATCTTTCTAAAGTTTATTACTTGGGTTAAAGGGATAATAGCCAGGACAGACTGTAAGAAGCAAGAAAACAGAAGCTGTTATGAAGCTATTGAAATAATTACAGTGTGAGATTATGGTAGCTCAGACCAATGTACTTAGCAGTAGAGGTCATGAGAAGCAGTCAGACTTTGTACAGATTTTGAAGTTAGAGTCAATCCATTGGAAGTGAAGTTTGAGAGAAGAGAGTCACGTATGCAAGAAGAATCAAGTATGATTCCAAGGCATTTGGCTTCAGATACTCAAAGGATAGATTTGATGACTGAGATGGGGGAAGTCATGGGTAGTTCAGGTTTTTGGGAGGGGGCAAAAGATCCACTTTCAGATGTTATGTTTAAGATGTCTATTGGCCATTCGAGTGGATATGTCCATTAGTCAGTTGGGTACATGTATATATGAATCTAGAGCTTAGGAAAGAGGACTGGGATGAGGATGATATAAATTTGGAAATCCTTGGCATAAAATTGGTATTATATTTAAATCTATTAGACTGGATGAGATCACCAAGGAATGAGTGTAGATAGGTAATAAAGGGCTGAACCCTGAGATACTCCAATATTAAAAAGTCAAGATGACCCAGCAAAGATTGTGAATTAATAATTAGGGAGGTAGCAGGGAAACCAAGATAATGTGTATACTAGAAGCCAATAAAGGAATTATGTCAAAGAAGAGTGATTAATGGTGTCAACTGTTGTGCACACATAGATCAAGTATGCCTAGGATAAGAATTAAACAATAAATTTAGTAATAAAGAGGTGAATTTAACAAGAATTTAACAGTAAACAAGTTAACTGTTTACAAGAGAGAGAATTTAACAGAATAGTTTAATAGAATTTAACTATTCCACTTGTGGTGGAATAGTGGAGGCGAAAGTTTGATTGGAGTTAGTTTAACAGAAAATGGGGAGAAGGTATTAGGGGTCTGAGACGGTACGAAACACTTGTCTAGAAGAGGGGTGAATGAAAGCATGGCAGATAGTAAGATTTACCACCAGCAAAAGATTCATGGTCATGAATTTAAAGCGAAAATATTCCATACGCTGGTATTTTTCTCCAGCCATGTTTAGCTATTCAGGGGTAGGTATAGAATAGGTGGAGAAAAGGATTAATGATGTTTGTTGTTTTGCCAAGGAGCATAATGAAATGAGAGAGGGACAAGGAGTCAAAAGTACTTGCAAGGGACTGATAAATACTGCTCTGCGGAACTTAAGCTAAATATTGAGGAATAGTACCAAAAAAAAAAAAAAAAAGGTGTTAGATCAACGCATTGGAGGACCCAGTACAATCGGAGTAGCAGAGAAAGTGGGCTACAGACATAAGAAGTGTAATCAGACAATGTGACATGTCAAGTTGGGATCATGGTGCAGTCAATAATACCTTACATAATTCATATTTTTGCTTTTTAAAAACTTCTCAAAATAGTGATCAGCAAGTTTTTCTTATATTTTAGTATAAAAGATTTTCTTACCTCTGAAGAGGAAGGTCGACTTGGATTGAGCGACATATTCACTAATGTCTGAATAGGATAATTATCAGTCGGAATTCGGGGTTTTTAAAATCTTTCTTCATTTAAGTAGTATTAAATAAAGGTTACAATAGATTTTTGGCTTATTTAATATAGCATTCCACTCATTTCTGGTCTCTGATTTGTTCAAGAAATGAAAAGAAAACACAAAAGCTTTAAAACAGAGTCAAAATGAAAATGTAGAAATGTATACAATCTTTTTATTCTAACTCAGAAAGACATGAGACTAGTAAATAGGGCTGGAGGGCTAATAACTGCAATGAAGTGAGCATACTTCCTACACAACTAAGTAAACCAATAAATTACATTACAATGGACTTCTGATAGGGATATATTTTTCTATTCTAAACAATTCCTTTTTTCTTGGTGAAAAATTAAGGTTAAATTATAGTATTCACATAAAGTAAAAACATACTTTTGGAAATAGAAAGACTGAGTTTATACAAATGGCTGTAGAATGATGAAACCGTATTTCTTCCTGGGCCTGGATGCCTCAATAAATGTGAACAATCATTCCTGATGAAAACACCAGTCTTTAAATAAATGAGACTTCATTTCTGTATTATTTCCTGGGTTTTTCCTCAGAGGATTTATGGCAGTTTACAAGAATACATGATAGAATTAAAGATACATAAATTATATAATAAAAATCGAAAAATAAGGTAGCTGAATTATTACTTTAAAAAGGAATTATCAAAGTAGGACAATCCTTAAGAATATGTTAATCATACCAACACCAGAGCAGAGGCTTTTTCTAGAATTCAAAACATTACTCTACCTTGGCTTATGTTAAAAAAATAATTTAGATCCAACAAAACTTAAAATACCTCTGATCTGGTACAGATTATAGCTCTATGAAATCCTAATTATTAAATACTAATTACTTTAATGGTATCAAAATTAAAAGACTATTTCCTGGGATATCTTCTAAAGCAAATTAGTTTCACATATTACATCCTACGTAAATTTCTTACAATAATTTTGTTACAGTCCAGCAAGCTAAGAATCTTACAAATAAAATTTAAAATGTGATTGTCATTTGGATGAAGTCAAACATGATTTTAAAAACATTAATACTTTAAGAAAACACTTAGATAGTTTCATTTCTGTATCTGACCAAAGGCTTTTTCTGACAATGTACTAATATTGGTCTCTATTATGAACCTAAACGAAGTGTATGACTGAGATACATATATGGTCACTTCCTTATTACATAAGAATTACTGGTAATAATCTACAATAATTATAGTACATGGGCTTTCATTAATTCGTATGCAAATGAGGCTATACTTTTCAATTTCTGTAGGTACATTAAAATTTGATATTTTAATTTGGAATCTTTTTTTTTTTTTTTTTTTTTGAGACAAGGTCTTGCTTTGTTGACCAGGCTAGACTGCAGGAGCGTCATGATGTCATCATAGCTCACTGCAACCTCAAACTCCTGGGCTGATCCAAACTGATCCAAACTCCAAGTGATCCTCTTGTCTCAACCTTCCAATTAGCTGGGACTACAGGCCCACCACCATGCCTGGCTAATATTTTCTATTTTTTTGTATAGATGGGATCTCGCTATGTTGCTCAGGCTGGTCTCGAACTCCTGGCCTCAAGCAATCTTTCCGACTTGGCCTCCCAAAATGCTAGGATTACATGTGTGAGCCACCACACCTGGCCCCAGAACAAATTTTTAATTAAGCAAACTCAAGACAGGTCAATTAAGACCTTTACTGTTGTCCTAAGGTAAACTGCCCTCCTATACAGGTTGAGTATTTCTAATCCAAAAATCCTAAACATGAAATGCTCCAAAATCTGAAACTTTTTGAATCTTGACATGACACACAAAGGAAATGCGTATTAGAACATTTTAGATTAGGATTAAGGATGCTCAACTGGTAAGTACATAATGCAAATATTCTGAAATCTGAAAAAATCTGTAATCTGCAACATTTCTGGTCCCAAGCATTTCAGATAAGGGATATTCAACCTGTACTACTCCTTCTAAAGTAACAGCAAAGAACCCATGTTTTGTATTATAAGAACTCCCTTTGTCATTTCTGATGGGATCAATGTTGAAGACCAAATCCTGGGCTGGCCAGAAATAAATAAAATGGCCTAATGTAAAATGATGAGCCCTTGGGAATTAGCGTTGGGATAAGAGCTCAAGGAAAAGTATTAGTAGACATTGAAGCAAAAATATAGAAAGAGAAAATGTAGTATCATAGCCATGAGGCAAGCTCATGTTATGAAAAAGCTACAATTTTTTGCAGAGATAGAAAAACATAAAATCAAGAAAATAACTAAGTAAACTGGTAGTGAGAGGGCAAGTTGAGGAGATACATAGCTGAGTCATGTCTATAGCTAAGTACTAAAAAGAAGAGTCAAAAACTCTTGCTGCGGAAGTCCTTAGCCTGGGATCTACTTTCAGTTTGCACTGTCAGTGCCGCAGTTTTTGGATTTCCATCGGGTATCTGCCTCCACCACTTTTCTACGATGATCTTTACAATAATCTCCTCATTGCTTGAGGTAACTTCAGCAAATCTTTGTTATCAAAACCAGAGAAGCTAATTAAAACTTTAGGCATGCTTAGAATTTGTAGTTAATCCTAACAAAATCACATCGCATATACTAAATCCTAACATAACATTTGGGATTTTCAAATTCTTTACCTATTTCTAATTAGCTAATGAAGAAAATAATGCCAACAAATTCAAACAAAAGTAGACCTGATAGATAGCTCAATGATCAAAGATAAGTGACTACAAAGTTCTAGTCTAATCTTGTTTATTGCATAATTTTGCTTTACAATCCCCCTGCCAGGAGTGGAATATCAACTTTATCTTGCATACTAATTCCTATCAGTTGGTACTGGCTGTCTAAAAGTGAGGTACTGAAAAGGATCCCAAGGCCACATCCGGCCTCAGTAGGAAAGCATACAGAAATGAATTATCATAGTCAACTATGGATTTGAGAAGGCATACCTGTTGTGAGATATAACACCTATTTTCCATCTCTGATCTAGTCTTTACTTTCAAAACAATTAGCTATCATGCTCTCTCTGTACTTTTCCAAAATGATTTTGGAGTTAGCAGCAGAGCTGAAAATCAAGCTTATGACTTATTAATACTCTGGTACCTAGAAATAAGGATATTGGTAATTTTTATTTCCTGTTCAATTTGATAATGTGGCATACAAGAAAATGCTCGACAGACTTTAGAAAATGCAAAATAAATACTAAAATTAGAAATCTGACATGGGCTATGTTTAAATAAATTACAGAATCTCCCACAAAGTAACCAGATGGATTGGAAACCAGAAAAGCAGGTTTCTAGTCCTGTATAACCCATAACAATGACTGTTCATTGGTCTTAGTCTCTTATTGTTGCCCTAAGGTAACTACGCTACCGCACAGGTTGATTATCCCTAAAGTAAATGACTTGAACTCTTAAAGATACTTTGCAGCTCTAAAATGATTTGATTACTTGGTCAAGGAATGTAAAAAGTGACAGGGAAACTTTTACTTTAGAAAAAGAAATCAGAATATATTAATAGTCAACCTCATGCCAGATGATGGAAGTTTTCTTGACATAATTCCTGATTCTTAAATCATCAAAGCATGAAGTCTACTGGATCAGGACAAATTTGGGTTACATGAAGGTCTCAGGTCATTCTCTATCACAAAAACTAGCTGTATAGCCATAGTCAAGTCACTCATTCTCTCCAAACTTTAATATCTTTAACCACTGTAGAAACAGAATATAAGCTCATTCTTTGAGAAAGGAGTCAGAATTGTGAAATCTCCCTTTAAAGAGATTCAGTTTTTACACCATAAAGTAAGGCACATGAATCTTGAAGTATTTTACTAATTCAAATACTGAATTTAGAAGTCTTTAGTGAAATGAAAAACTTAGTGAAAAACTTAACGGTACTAATCAATTGAATAAGGTGAAGATTCCAGGTAAATTTAAATTGACAGTGCTTTCCTGACAAAACAGAAAATGACTAATCTCTTGGTTGTGTTTTCTTACCATTTATTTTTATAAGGATTCTCTTGGCACCCAACTGTTCTTACAACAGGGCCTGTCTTTAACCATCTGAAATGTGAACATCTATCATACATACATACATATCATACAGTTATGATTGCTTAGGTCTTTTAAATGTTTTAGATCACTGTGGGAGATCAAAGAACATCTCCTAAACAAAGGTTTGTTCAGGAAGATACTGACAGTTCATAAATTACATTTACTGTTAATCACTTCAGATGAACCTGAACTTAAAGGGAACTCAATGTTTTTTTCTTCTTTCCTATCCTAAATTGAATCTTCAATTAAACACAGACTAGGCTGGGCCGGTGGCTCACGCCTGGGAGGCCGAGGTGGGCGGATTGCTCAAGGTCAGGAGTTTGAAACCAGCCTGAGCAAGAGCAAGACCCTGTCTCTATTAAAAATAGAAAGAAATTAATTGGACAACTAAAAATATATAGAAAATATTAGCCGGGCATGGTGGCGCATGTCTGTAGTCCCAGCTTCTTGGGAGGCTGAGGCAGAAGGATTGCTTGAGCCCAGGAGTTTGAGGTTGCTGTGAGCTAGGCTGACTCCACTGCACTCTAGTCCAGGCAACAGAGTGAGACTCTGTCTCAAAAAAAAAAAAAAAA
>CAUYRT010061834.1:0-48776 GCA_963574885.1 Lepilemur ruficaudatus | reverse complement strand
ATATTACTCAACTGCTCTTGTACATTGTCTTCTTTTTTCATTATAATCCTTAGCCTATTATTCATAGTTATTTTACATTCCCTTTCTGATAATTCCAAAATTTCTGCCATATCTGAGTTTGGTTCTGAGGCTTGCTTTGTGTCTTCACAATCTGAGGGGTTTTCTTTGTTATTGTTTGTTTGTTTATTTTTGTTTTTTTGTTTTTTTGCCTTTTAGCATGGCTTGTAATTTTTTGTTGAAAGCCAGATATGATGTAGCTGCTAAAATAAACTGAAGCAGATAGGCCTGTAGTGGGAGGTTTTATGTTTATGTGGCCAGGAGTTAGACTGTGTTTATTGTTTGCTGTAGCTGTAGTATAAGAGGCTAAAATTCCCTCTCATGTCATTGTGTTTGTCTCTGTTGTCTTTGACTCTCCCTAAGATCTCCTTCTTAAATAGGTTCTGAGGCTTGCAGTATTCCACTTTTTTTTTTAAATCCAGTCAAATTTAGCAGTGGAGGGTTGTATACCAACTTTGGTGACACTTATGTTAGTAAGTTCTGAAAACCCACTACCATTGGACCAGCCAGTCTTTCACTTTTAATCCTGTTATACAGGAGCACTACTGCTGTGGTGATTAGGTCTGGAAGGGAGGGGATTTGTTCTATAGTCATATAATTATGTCTCAATCTTTTAGCACGCATATCCCTTTCCCTATATCAAAGGCTAGGAGGTGCTTAAGTTGAGTATTTGCCTTCCTCCAGCTTGACTAAGTTTTGATGAAACCCTAGCAAGTTAGGCTCTGGTAAAATAGTTTCCCTTGAGGGCAGGCCTTATTAAGAAGAACAGAGAGCTCTGGGTATGTTTCAAAATGGTTACTTTTCCTTTCCCCATGAAGAAAACACAGGGGATTTTTCTGTTATATTTATGGTGAGAATCTGATAGAGTTCTTAAAGGTAAAACTCATGAAAGTATGGAGATCCTTCCTAAAACTGGGCTTCATAGGCTGTCTCTCCAGTGCTTAGGACAGAAGTTTGCTCTGTGGCCTCAATTTTCTGATGGAGCTCTAAGAAATGTTACTGATTTTCAGTCTGTTAAGATATTTTTTTTTCCTTGTAAGGATGGAAGTGATAACTTCCAAGCTCTTTACATATCAGACTGGAAATTATTTTTTAATATAAAATAGAATAGATATATAAGGGACTTAGCACAATGCATGCCATATAGTGAGAACATATTTTTAGCTCTTACTGTTATTTATTATTTTTCTATTGAAAAAATTATTATCTAATCATGATGAAATAACAGCATCACAAAAGTCAATATACCTTTTTGAGTATATTAAAAGTTATTTCTGTATAAAATAGCAGGTTTAGGGTGGGGATTTACTGTTGTCAGATGTCTGCGATCAAAATTGCAGGATGACATTGGCACGAAGAACAAAAACCTGAGCTGAAAGCTGGGCCAGGAATCCTGTGACAGGAGAGAACAGTGAGAAATGTGGAAGAAAGTAGCAGAAATTGGGATCGAAGGAGTGTAAGTTTGGGAATAGAAAAGGTGACAAAGGGGATAATAGCCTGTTTAGATGTTTGACCCATAGCAGAATTGATATAGCCAGCTTTGTCTTTTGTATTCAAAGATGGTGCTTTCTGATGGGGATTGCTATTTGTACCTTGATGCTGCTGAACAGTTTATTCCAAGAAAGGTTGCCCTATAGTTCTCAGCTGTCGCCACTGTTTAGCACAAAGCCGTCATGAATGTGTGGCCTGCCCAGCCTCTTCGCTCAGACAGAGCTTCTCCATCCCTGGTTACTGCGGGTTTACTTGGTCTGAGTGCTATTGAGTTTTCCCGTCGTTCAGAGTTGTCGCAGCGTTTGGAAAGCACCAGGAAAGCATTCCTTCTGCCCAGCCTGCTTGGGGCCATTTCAGTTCTTTATAGAGTGATTGCTTGTGGACTATTTTCCCTGAACATGTCTTGCCTAGCATAGTTGTCTTTTTCTAAATAACATTTCTGAGTAGCTCTACAAGTTTTTGTTGTTTCTAGAACCTCATGGCCAGCAATCCGGCCTTACCTTTTAAGTGTTAAGATTGGTATATAGTTCTACTTGATCATATCACTTCAGAAAACCAATATTATATTTATAAAATAAAAAGGGTCAGCCTTGCAGCCCTGGAGAAGATTGGACCCTAACTGCACCATGAACTTTTAGTTCTTTCTAGACCTTGATTCCAGTATCAGTTTCTTAAATAGACTAGATCAGATGAGTTAAATGTGAAGGTCGCTTAAAGTATAAATTTCTGGATGCCACCTCAGAATTACTGAAATATATCTATGGGGGAGGAGCCTAGAAAACAGTATGTTAAGTAGCAACTGTCATGTTGCCAGTCAGGTTACAGATTGTTCGGCAGTGACCAAACTTGCACACACACACACACACACACACACACACATTTACCTGTTATCAATTCTCAATTTATTTAGTTGGGAACAGGGCCCAATGGAAGTGGGGTGACTAAACACAGCAGGAAGGATATTGCCCATCTCTGCAGCACTTTTCCCCTGCCTCCTCCCATGATCACTAGGATTGAAAATGAAAGTGTCACTTCGTTCTGTCCCTACTCTTTTATTATAAAGTTTATATTATCATTTGAGAATATGTTACTGGAAAATCTTGTCATTTCCATTTAAGGCAGGAGCCAATAAATCGTTCACCACCTGGTTTTGTATGGTCCAAGAGCCAAGAATGTTTTTCATTTTTAAAGGGTTGAAAAACATCAAAGGAAGAATGATATTGTATGTCACATGATATTTACATGAAATTCAAATGTAAGTTTTACTGGAATCCAGCCACGCTCATTTCTTGACTTATCGTCTATGACTACTTTTGTGAGGCATTAGCAGAGCTGAGTTGTTAGAACAGAGACCACATGGCTCAAAATCCTGGAACATTCACTGTCTGGACCTTTATGGAAAAATGTTTGACAGCCTCTGATCTAAGGGAATGTTGGCAGGTATCGGGCTCTCCTGGTTCATGAACCAAATATATCATCAGATCAGCGAGTTTCCATCTTTACCTGGAAACGAATGAAGTGAAGGCCCAAGTGGTCTTGAGCACCCTCTCTTCTCCCTGCTCTCCCATGTCCTAGAAACAATTTCCCACATTTAACCCTGACTCTGATTTTATACCCTCTGGAGGTTCTGATACTGAGTTTGGGCTGAAGACTACAGTCACAAATCCATTCCCCCCACAACATACTAGGTGACTCCATGGTTTGGGGAATATAGAGAACACCAACCAAGTCTGTTTCGTTTCATAGATGAAAGTGTAGACTTGCTTTCTAAGAAGTTAAGTGATTTGCTAAAGGTATTTCTAGCTGCTTTTGGCAGTAATAGACCAGGACCCCAACTCTCTCAATACTTTTTTGCTCATTATATTGTTGTGCCTTCAGGCCATTACTAGTAGTAATCTGTGGCTTTCTAAGCATACCAGCTTGTGCCAACTTTCAGGACACAGGTCACGCTCTAAATGCAAATAGATGTGAAACTTCCTTTAATGAATTGGGAAAGGTTGTTTTAAGAGGAAACAAGGAGGCCTCCTGAGATTTCTGCCGTTACTTTCACTGTCAGCTTTTTAAAAACCTCAAGGGCCAGAAAGCTTGAGGTGGGGGAGAAAAAGTGTTAACAAAGAACAATTATGGTGTGCTCTCGCTGACATTCGAATTTGTAATCTTCCTCTCTAATTAGCATTAAAGCTTTCTCTATTTGGAAAAAAAAAAAAAAGATATGTGACTGAACTTTAACTTCTAAAGAGATGTTTTAGCAGCTGCTCACCATCCTAAGATGAATATCAGTAATTAGAACTATTATCGTTTTCTGTCATCATTATGGCTACTGTTATTAATCCTCAGCAGAGAAAGCCGTGATGCTAATGCTGGCTGTACCAAACTATGAAATCCTAATTGCCATTCCCTGCTCTCAAAAAGAAGCTATTTTGTAAGACGAAAATAGCTATTAAGAGGAGGGGGACACAGTGGCCGTTTAATGTGTTGATGATTTGGACCCAAGCTAAAAGAATTCTGGAAAGTGATCCCTTCTTTCATTCTGCTTTTTACCTGATTTAAAGTGTCATCAGATTTGTTTCAAAGCAGTTTGTGTTACACATTGTAGACTTTGACCTCTCAAATGTGGCTCCCCCACCGAATTTGCAAACAGCTAATATCACTGTTTGACAACAATCAAAGATCCTTCAAGCATAATTACTACTGACCCACAAAAAGAGACGGTCAGTAGAAAGATGGCTTTAATATTTTAAAAATAGTAAGCCTGTTGCTTAGACACATTGTCCACACTTGTATATAGTATAAAATATATTTCACTATTAACTTATTTGATCTGTTAGCGTAGAACTGCAGAGAGGGAATATTGCTCTGGGTCATTTACCCTTCACTTGCTTTTATCTGATATTCAAGGAGAATAATTAAACTGTTCATACCAAATCCAGTGATGAATATACCCCCAATCAGGTCAAAACAAAATAAAAACAAAAACTATACTTTTAAATGCAGTATATAAATCAAGAAAGCTAAAGATAAAAGACTGAAACTAATCAATTTTCCTTTTTATTTATCTAAATTTTTTTTTGATTAATCAAATATGATTCACCTACCAATTGCTAAAAAGTTAACAATGGCTCAAGAAGGAGCTTTACCAATAGTGTTAAAGCAAAACTCTTAGACTTAACATTATATCACTTTGTTTTTAAGTGGAGGAGTAATAGAAGGAAAGAATTTCTATTGATCACTTCCTAGCATTGCCTAGCCAAGACCAGAATTTTGATATAAGTGTAAAAAACAACAAATTAGAGGCTCTAAAATTGTTTCCCAAGTGAAATAGGTTTATGAGAAATAGACATTCTATAGCTTCATCTTGGAGGATGCTGACATACTGAAATCTAACAAGACTTTTTGGATTTTTTTCCATTCTTTCCCAAACTTGAACAGGGAGCATGATATTTTTACCTTTTATCTATCATCATTGCCCAGAACACTATGGAATATACCTGATGCTGGTCTGCATATGAAACTTCATGCAATAAAGTTGACTTCCACATGAAGGGAATGTTGGAAATTTTTATTGCTGTAGGACAGCATGAGGGGTACTGGAATAGAAGAAAGTAGCAGTATCTCTAGAGACCCAGCATTCATGCTCAGTGTGTGGAGTCGGGTAACCCTGGGGAGCAGGAGAGATGCCCTGTCAGCCTCAGCTGCGTGCTCTACCTCACTGGGTCAGCAGCCACCCTCTCAGCAGCCATACTGTTTATGTATAAGGATTTTAGTGGCCAGTAATATTTTGGAAGATCATTACTATGCATTTCCTAAGTTCATTTGTATATTAGAAAAGTCCTCTATAATGCAGTTGGAATTCATTCTCTTGGTATGAAAATAATATATTTATGCATTTTAATGTTGCTATGTATATGTTTTTAAAATGTTATAAACAAGTGCCTTCAAATGCCTATCTGTGACCATTATGGGTCCATGATGACATTTTTATCAGTCTGTGGTGATATGAGAAAACCCAATTTGGTTAATTTCTATAAACCAAAATCCAATTTCTTTGGCTTAAAAGAATGTCTTCTGAAATGATTCTGGGAAATGATGGAATAGGAAACACCACAAATCTGTCTCTCCATCTAAATAACAATTTCACTGGCAGAATCTGTCTTAAGTAACTAGTTTGCAACTCTGGTGTCTATTGAAAGCTTACAACTTTCAGGGGGAGACTTGGACAGTAAATTGTGGTTAATTTTGGTCAGTTTAATCTCAGAGCACAGTAGTAGCTACCCATCCCTAACCCTTCAGTCCTGTGGCAGACAACTGTGTGCATGTTAGAGCATCTTGCAGGAGCCACAGGGGGCAAAAGGACCCTGTCCTCCAAATAACAGGGTTGTTTGTTCTGATTGCTGGCTGCTGGTCACAGAAGTGCAAGCAAAGAGATAGTGGCCATTGTTGCCATGCCTCCTCCGATTGTTGGAAGTCCCTTCTCCTTTGGCTGACATGAATTCCAGGGAATTTAATGGGCTGGCACTCCCCCTGGCCCCTGCCACCACTTCATTTTTCCCTTTTTCTCCTTTTGGGGGACCAAGGCTTTGGAGACTAAGACACTTAAAAGCAGCTGTATATACAGGAGAAATTAGATCATCACTGCTTATGCCTAGGGAAATATGCAGGCTCAGAAAAGACATGAAGAGACCTGAAGTTTATACCTGGGGTAATTCTCAGCACAGAGAAAACCTATAACAAAGAAAAAGCAAACAAAACAGCAAGTTCTGGAGAAGGAGGAGAATTTGATTTCCAGAACTATGACATTATTATATTCAAATGTTCATTTTTCAAAAAAAAAAAAAAATCCAAGACATACAAAAAACAGGAAAGTATGGCCTATTCAAAGAAGAAAAAAAAATCAACAAAAAATGTCCATGAAAAAGACCTGACTGGACAAACACTTAGAAACAACTATCTTAAAGTTGCTCAAAAAAAACTAAAGGAAGATGTGGAGAAAGTCAGGAGAATGATTTATGAACAAAATGAAAATATAAGTAAAGAGATAGAAAACCAAAAAAGAAACCAAAAAGAAATTCTGGAGCTGAAAAGTAAAATAACAGAAATAAAAAATTCACTAACAAGATTCAAAAGGGGATTTATACAGAAGAATCAACAAACTTGAAGACAATGGAAATTATTGACTCTGAGGGATAGAAGAAAAATATTAAAGAAAAGTAAACAAAGCCTAAAGGACCTATGGGACACCAGCAAATGGACCAAAAGATGTATTGTGGGAGTTTCGAAAAGAAGAGAAAGGGAAAGGGAAGGAGAGAAAATTTGAAGAAATAGTGACTGAATATATCCCGTATTTGATGAAAGACAAATATAAATATTCAAGAAGCTCAATGATCTCCAAGGAGGACAAGCAGCGAGACCCACATTAAAACACATTATACTCAAACTATCCAAAGACAAAGAGATAATTTTGAAAGCAGCAAGGGACATGTGACTCATCAAATACAAGGGATCTTTAATAAGATTGTCAGCAGTTTTCTTATCAGAAACTTTGGAGGCCAGAAAACAGTGAGCTAATATATTCAAAGTGCTAAATGGGAAAACAAAAAACAAAAAACAACCTGTTAATCATGAATCTTATATGTGGTAAAACTTTCCTTTAAAAGTGAGGAAGAAATAAGACATTCCTAGAAAAATAAAAGTTGAGGGAGTTCATTACCCCTAGACCCGCCCTGTGAAAAATGCTTATGGGAGATTGAAGGTTGAAATGAAAGGATACTAAACAGTAATGTGAAGCCATATGAAGAAATAAAAATCTCAGTAAAGATAAATCCATGGGCAATTATAAAAGCTAGTATAATTATAACAAAGTGTGTAAATCTACTTTTTGATTTCTACATGATTTAAGAGAATAGTACATTTAAAAAAACAATTATTAGTCTAAAATCTAGCCTTATTGTAACTTTGTTTTTTAACTCCACATTTGTTTTCTACACCATTTAAAAGACTAATGCACTAAAAATCATTATTTTAGGTTTTTGGGCACAATGTATAAGGGTGTAATTTTGAGACATCAACAACTGAAAGTAGTGGTGACAGATCTATTAAAGTAGCAGCCTTTTTGTATGTTACTGAAGTTAAGGTGGTATAAATTCAACTCAGAGTGTTATAACTTTAGGATGTCAAATGTAATCACCACAAAAAAAAATAGCTAAAGCATATACACAAATGGACATGAGAAAGTAATTTAAATGTTTCACTATAAGAAGTCAACTAAACACAAAAGAAGACAGAAACATAGGAAATGAGGGCCAAAAGAAGGTATAGGCAGAAAACAAAATCACAAAATGACAGATGTAAGTCCTTCTTTATCACTAACTACTTTAACTCACCAAAGGACAGAGATTGAAAGAATAAATTTTTAAAATGACTGAACTATATGCTGTCTACAAGAGCCTCACTTTAGATCTAAAGACACAAATAGGTTGAGAGTGAAAGGATGAAAAAGGATATTCCAAACAAATAGTAAGCAAAAGAGAACAGAGCTGGCTATACTAATATCAAACAAAATAGGTTTCAAATCAAGAAAGCTTATAAGAGAAAATGAAAGACATTTTATATTAATAAATGGTTCAATACCTCAAGAAGATATAACAATTACAAGCATTTACATACCTAATGACAGACTATCAAGATAATATGAAGCAAAAATTGACAGAACTGAAGAGAGAAACAGATTTCAATGTCCCTCTCTCAATAATGGGTAGAACAACCAGGCAGAAGACATAGGAAAGAGAAGACTTAACACCATAAACCAACTAGAACAGACATGCGCTAAACATACTATCCAACAACAACAAAATACTCATTCTTCTCAAGTGCACACTGGGCATTTTATAAGATAGACCATATATTAGGCTAAAAATTAAGCCTCAATCGAATTAAAAAGATAGATATCATAAAAAGTATCTTCAGTAACCAAAACAGGATGAAGTTAGAAACCATTAACAAAAGGAAAACTGGAAAATTCACAAATATGAGGAAATTAAACAACACGTTCTTTTTTTTTTTCCTTCTTTTCTTCTTTTATTTCTTTAGCGACTGGGTCTCCCTTTGTAACTTGAGCATGAAAGCAATGGCATGATTATAGCTTACTGTGACCTCAAACTCCTGGGCTCAATTGATCCTCCTGGCTCAGCCTCCTGAGGAGCTGAGACTACAGGTGTGCACCACCACACTTGGCTAATTTTTCTGTTTTTGTAGAGACGGGATCTCACTATGTTGCTTAGGCTGGTCTTGAATTCCTGACCTCAAGCAATCCTCCTGCCTTAGCCTCCAGAAATGCTAGGATTGCCGACATGAGTCACCATGTCCAGCCTAAACAACACACTCTTAAACAACCAATGAATCAAAGAAGAAATCACAGCGAAATGGGAAAATACTTAGAACACACAACATACCAAACCTTATTTGACACAGTGAAAGCAGTACTTGGGGTGGGGGGCAGGGAATTCATAGCTATAAATATTTACATTCGAAAACAAGAAAGATCCAAAGTCATCAACCTAACTTTGCAACTGAAGGAATTAGGAAAAGAAGTACGAATTAAACTCTAGCTAGTAGAAGGAAGGAAATAATAAAGATTAGAGGAGAGATAAATGAAACAGAATATTGAATAATAATAAAGAACATCAATAAACCAAAGGTTGGTTCTTCAAAAAGATCAACAAAATTGACAACCCTTTAGCTGGATGGACTGACAAAAGACAGAGACTTATTTCTAAAATTGAAGATGAAAATGGTGACATTACTAGCAATCCTACAGAAACAAAAGCTTATATGAGCAATTGTACACCAAAAAATTAGGTGACCTAGATCTTCGGTCCCCAACTCCTGGGCTGCGGACAAGTACTGGTCTGTGGCCTGTTAGGAACTGGGCTGCACAGCAGGAGGTGAGCAGCAGGCATGCAAGGGAAGCTTCATCTGTATTTACAGCTGCTTCCCCAACTCTCATCACCGCCTGTCAGATCAGCGGTGGCATTAGATTCTAGTAGGAGCACAGATCCTACTGTAAATGGTGCATGCGAGGGATGTAGGTTACGCACTGCTTATGAGAATCTAATGCCTGATGATCTGAGGTGGAGCTGAGGTGGTGGTGCTAGTGCTGGGGAGCAGCTGCAAATACAGATTATCACTGGCAGAGAGGGTTGACCCCAAAGAGACCATAATAAATCAGTTACTTGCAGACCCATGTCAAAACCCTATCAGTGAATGGCAAGTGACAATTAAGCTGCATCTGGTGGCAGGCTTTGTAGTGGCAAGTGAGCATCTTCAATTGTAAAGCTGCATTGGTGGCAGGCTTTTAAGTCAGAATCCGACACTTACTGTAGTCTGCACATGGCCCACCCATTATTTTATTTACCCCTTCTGCCTGTGCCTCTTTCCCACACTGCACAGTCTCAGTGTATAGTTTTAGTCTCAGTCATAGTTTTAGTAAGCCCACAAGCTAACCCTAGCAAAGTTGCTGCAGAGCTTTTTTGGAAAGGGGGAAAGACCCAATGACGAGAGAGCAAAAGACTCTAAGACTACCAACAAAATGAAAGCTGCATTTAAAAGACAATACCAGAGTCCCACTTAAATTATGGGTTCATTGCAACAGGTGAGTTACAGTCCCCAAGCCCACTTTACATAATATGTGGTGACCACTATCCAATGAAGCCATGAAACCTTCAAAATTGCTTTGCCACATGGATACCAAGTACCCTGCATTAAATGACAAGCCTTTGGAGTTTTTCAAAAGAAAAAAATGTGCACATAAAGAACAGAAGCAATTACTGAAGACCACCACTTCATCAAATGTGTCTGTACCGAGAACATCATTCTTAGTGGCTAACCACATTGCTAAAGCTAAAAGCACTTTACTGTGGATGAAGAGTTGATCCTGCTTGCTGCTAAGGACATTTGCCCTGAACTTTTAGGAGAGGCTACAATTCAAAAGGTGGCACATGTTCCTCTTTCAGGTAGCATCATCACTAAATGAATTGAATGAAATAGCAGAGGAAAGTGAAGCAAAATTGTTAGAGAGGATTAATGATGCATGATATGCATGCATCCATGGTATGTAATCCAAGTTGAGGTGTCTATCAATGTTGGCAACAAGGCACAATGTTTTTGTGTGATATATTTTTCAGGAAGATATTCATGAGGATATGTTATGTGCACTTTTGATTCCAACCAACACCACAGCTGCAGAACTATTCAAGTCTTTGAGGGATTACGTATCAGGAAAACTGAATTGGTCATTTTGTGTCAGTATATGCATGCATGGAGCAGCTGCCATGACTGGACAGCTTTCTGGTTTCACTACTTGGGTCAAGGAAGTTGCTTTTCAGTGTGTAACTATGCACTGTGTCATCCATAGGGAAATGCTGGCTAGCTAAAAATGTCACCTGAACTAAAAAACCTTTTGCAGGATATGATTAAAATTATCAACCACATTAAAGTACACGCCCTTAACTCACATCTGTTCATGCCGCTCTGTGAGGAGATGGATGCGGAGCACACACATCTTCTCTTATACACAGAAGTGAGATGGCTTTCTAAAGGTAGATCACTGGCCGGAGTTTTTGAGTTATGAGAGCTGCTCCAAAGATTTCTTTTAGGAAAACAATCATCACTGGCAGCATATTTTGATGACACAGAATGGGTTGCAAAACTTGCTTACTTGTGTGACATATTCAACCTGCTCAACGAATTCAATCTGTCACTTCAGGAGAGAATGACAACTGTGTTCAAGTTGGCAGATAAAGTGGCTTCATCCAAAGCCAAACTGGAATTATGGGGACGATGAGTGAACATTTGAGATTTTTGACATGTTTCAAACATTAGCAGAGATTTTGAAAGAGACTGAGCCAGGGTCCTCTTTCTCCCAGTTGGTGCATGATCACCTATCTCAGTTTTTAAGAGAGTTTGAGCATTGCTTCCGAGCTACAAAAGACCCCGGAACTGGGAAGGAATACATCCACCACCCATTTGTGAATAAGCCACGTGAATTGACTTTGTCCTTGCTAGAAGAAGATCCACTGCTTGATGTCGCTAATAACAGTGGCCTTAAAAGTATGTTTGAGACAACTTCAAATCTCCATACATTCTGGATTAAAGTGAAAGTGCAATATCCTGAGATTGCCACAAAAGTACTGAAAAGCCTGCTTCCATTTCCAACATCCTGTCTTTGTAAAGCACGGTTTTTTGCAATGACAGCAACCAAAATGAGATTACAGAGTAGACTGGACATCAGCAACACAATTCAGGTGTCACTGTCTCCCATCACTCCCAGATGGGACTGTCTAGTTGAAAGAAAACAAGCTCAGGGCTCCCACTGATTCTGCATTATGGTGAGTTGTATAATTATTTCATCATATGTTACAATGTAACAATAATAGAAATAAAATGTGCAACAAATGTAATGCACTGAATCATCTCCAAGCCATCTCACACTCTGCTCCCCTCCCCCCAGTCTGTGGAAAAATTGTCTTCCATGAACCTAGTCCCTGGTGCTAAAAAGATTGGGGACTGCTGCCCTAAATGGAATGGACAAATTCCCAGAAACACAAAATCTACCAAGATTAAACCACAAAGAAATAGAAAATCTGTATAGCCCTGTAACTAGTATGGAGATTGAATCAGTAATCGAAAAAATCCCAACAAAGAAACGCTCTGGACCCAATGTCTTCACCAATGAATTCTACCAAACATTTAAAGAAGACCCAACACCAAAGTTTCTCAAACTTTTCCAAAAAAATTAAAGAGGAAGAAATACTCCTTAACTCATTCTATGAGGCCAGCATTACCCTGATACCAAAGCCAAAGATAGTACAAAAGAAAGGATACAGACCAATATTTCTCATGGACATAGATGCAAAAATCCTCAACAAAATACTAAAAAGTCAAATTATGCAGTGTATTAAAAGGATTATACACCATGACCAAGTGGAATTTATTCCTGTAATACTACAAGGATGTTTCTATGTACAAAAATTCATCAGTGCAATTCACCACATTAACAGAGTAAATAAAAAAATATTATATGATCATCTTAACTGATGGAAAAAAAAATTCAACAAAATTAATAACACTCTGTCATAGAAACACTAAAATCCTAGGAATAGAAGGAAAATGCCTTAGCACAATAAAAGCCATATATGAATAACTCACAGTGAACATAAGACTCAATGGTGAAAGACTGAAAGTGTTTTCTCTAAGATCAGGAGCAAGATAAACATGCCTGCTTTCACCACTTCTATTCAACATAGCATTGGAAGTCCTAACCAGAGAAGTTGGGCAATTAAAATAATCAAAAGATATTCAAATTGAACAGGAAAAAGTAAAAATATCTGTTTGCAGATGATACGATCTTCTATGTAGAAAACCCTCAAGATTCCACAAAAAACCTTTTAGAACCAAGAAACAAATTCAACAAAGTAGCAAGATACCAAGTCACAAAAATCAGTTGTATTTCTGATATTAATACAAATATAGTTGTATTTATAATAGGAAGGAAGTTAAGAAAAAAATTCCATCTCGAATAACATAAAAATAATAAAATATTTAGGAATTAACCAAGGAGGTGAAAGACATGTACAATGAAAACTATAAATGGAAATAAATCACATTAATAGATTAGAAGACTTAATATTGCTAAGATATCAGTAATGCTCAAAGCTATCTATAGATTTAATGCAAAATCTACCAAAATTTCAATGATTGTTTTTTGCAGAAATAGGAAAACACACCCTAAAATCCACTGGAACCTCAAGGGACCCCAGATAGCCAAAATAATCCTGAAAAATAACAAAGCTGGAGGACGAACACTTCCTAATTTCAAAACTCAATATAAAGCTACAGCAATCAAAAGGGTGTGGTGTTGGCATCAAGATAGACATATAAAGTGATAGAATAGAAGAGAGGGTCCTGAAATAAACCCTCACATATATGGTCAAATGATTTTTGACAAGGGGTGACCAAGATCTTTCAGTGAGGAAAGGGGCAAAAGACAGTCTTCAACAAATAATGCTGAGAAAACTAGATATCTACACACAAAAGAATGATGTTGGACTCCTAGCTAATAGCACATACAAAATATTAAAATAGATCCATGACCTAAATGGAAGGCTTAAAACTATAAAACTCTTAGAAGAAAGCATAGGGGAAAAGCTTCACAACATTGGATTTGGCACTCATTTTTTTGGATGTGACACCAAAGGTTTTGGCAACAAAAGATAAAAATAGATGAATTGGGCTTCATGAAAATGTAAAAAAAAAATGTACATCAAAGGACACTATCAACAGAATAAAAAGCATCCTACAGAATGGGAGAAAATATTAGCAAATCATATGTTTGATAAGGGATTAATAACCAGAATACAAAGAGAACTCCTTGTGAAGCATGTTCACTAATAACCAATCCCAAGAGAGGGATCCCACTGTGTGGAAGATAGCAGATATCATCACTATGCCAACCACCAGAAATAGGAATCCAAACATCTCCACTCACTGCATGCTGGGCTGCAGTGTTACCAAGTAAACAAGTTATATAAAGTGGGTTTACTAATCACAGAAAGGCAGGAAGGGACAAAAAAAGCCTAAGGTCCATTGTGAGGTGGTCCCTCAAGGCTTAGGAAAGCTGCCCAGGGTAGCTGGCATCTTGACTGTGCATGTCCCACTTGAATCACAGCTAAGGGACCCCCAAAAGGCAGCCCACTCTGAGTTGTATACCTCAAGGTCCACAGAACTCACTGGGTAAAGCTTTGATGGACACCCTGCCTCCAGGGGAGAGAGCTGCAAAGCTCCGACTGTCCAGGACAGTTCCTCCTAACTCAGGATATTACATTCCCAGTACATTCTACAGTTATTCCTTTTTTTTTTTTTTTTTTTAATGAGCAAGGACATGAAAGAACTGGGTCTGTCCAAACAACCCAGAGAACTATCCTGCACTCCTAAAGCTCAGCAACAGCAACAACAATAAAACAAATGACTGGATTAAAAAATGGGCAAAAAACTTGAATAGATATTTCTCTAAAGAAAATATATTAATGGTCAATAAGCACATGAAAAGATGCTCAAATCACCAATCATTAGGGAAATGTAAATCAAGATACCATCTTACACCCATTAGGACGGCTACTATCAAAAACATCACAAAAATAACAAGTGTTGGTGAGAATGTGGAGAAATTGGAACCCTTCCACTGTTGGTTGGAATGTAAAATTATACAGCCAGTGTGGAAAATAGTATGGAAGTTCCTCAAAAAAATTAGAAATAGAATTATCATATGATCTACTTTTGGGTATGTACCTGGAAGAATTGGAAGCAGGGCCTCAAAGAGATATTTGTATCCTCCACATACATAGCATCACTATTTATGATAGCTAAAACATGGAATCAACACAAGTGTCCATGAACAGCTGAATGGAAAAGCAAAGTGTAGTGAGTATGTGTGTGTATATATATATATATATGTACTATAACACTTTATAAACTCTTAAAAAGGAAGGAAATTCTAGCATATATTACAACATGGATGAACCTTGAGGACATTATGCTAAGTGAAATAAGCTAATTACAAAAAGATAAATACTATATGATTCTACTCACATGAAGCCCTTACAGTAGTCAAAGCCAGACGTGGTGGCTCACACCTGTAATTACAACATTTTGGGAGGCCAAGACAGGAGGATTGCTTGACTCCAGGAGTTAGTTCAAGACCAGCCTGGGCAACATAGCAAGACCCCATCTCTACAAAAAAAATTAAAAAATGAACCAGGCATGGTGGTGCACACCTGTAGTCGCTTGAACTCTGGAATTTGAGGCTGCAGTGAGCTATGATTGTGCCACTGTGCTCCATGCACTCCAGCCTGGGTGACAGAGAGAGATCCTGTCTCTAAAATAAATAAATAAATAAATAAAGTACAATGGTGGTTGAGAGAAGCTGGGAGCAGGAGAATGGGGTGTTATTGTCTAATGAATGATTATAGAGTTTTAGTTTTTCAAGATGAAAAGACTTCTGGAGATGGATGAAGGTGATGGTTGTACAACAATACGAATGTCCTTAAGTGCACTGAACTGTGCTCTGAAAAATGGCTAAGACAGTAAACAATACGTTAAGTATATTTTACTACCATAAAATAAGTTAGAAAAAAAGAATGTCTTTTATTCTGAGGTTGATTTTTTAATGTTTAAATGAGCTTTCTTTTATAAAAAGAAATGGAAGGCAAACATGGTAGTTTTCATTTTGTTTTGTTTTTAAATAGTCTTACTGCAGAAAACAAAAAGTTGGCGACCCTAGGCTGTCAGGTTGTTAATATAGTTTTAAAATATTGCTGAGTTTCTAGCCTCTGTTAGAGTTGATAATATCGTGGAGTTGCTTCTCCCTGACCCCCATCAGTAGCTATGGTGGCTCTTGGTGAGTTAGCTTCTCCTTTTATTGAGGTTGTCTTTCCCTATTCCTTTCCTAACATCAGTATAAATTTGTGTGCTGCAGGAACATGTGGCTAAAGTTTCCTCTCTGTGCAGTTAATTGGTCCATTATGGAACTGAATATTCAATCTTCGTGTCTCTGGCATGTCTGTCTGACACAGAACTAATTGTCCTGAATCGAACCTCTTACTACACGATCTTTTATTACTTGAAAACTGATATACCAGTGCTCAATTCAACATCTCAAAATATAATAACCTCTAAAATAGGAAAGTCATAGGATGATAATAAATAAAACGTTAGAGAAGGAAGGGGCCCTGGAGATGAACCAGACCATGTTATAAGTGAGGAAACTAGACATGATTTCATAAATACATAAGGTTCCCTTGGCACCAGCTTATGAAACTCCTCTCAGTTAAATGTGTTTCCATCATGGGAGTAATACACATTTCCTATGGGAAAGAGAAAACTTTCAGTTGTATTAGGACAGGTATAATTCAATATAAAATATAGAGATTTGGAAGGAATCAAGAAACAATTTTGCACATTCCTTCTGTAATATGATTAAGCATACTAACATGCTTATACAAAGAATGTAGTGAAAATAATAAATTTCATATCCATAAAATGTACTGTTACAATTTTATTTCTTATTTAAGTATTTATGGGATCATCTTATGCATATTTACAATCCAAATGCTATATTATGGAATTCCGTCTTCAAACTGTATATTAAAAAAGGAGAAAAATATTACCACTATACATATTTGATATGTTTGATAATCCTAGTGTTATTTTCAGTTTTTCTCTGTAGAAAGCAAATTTCTTTGCCGAGTAACACACAAATTTAGCCTGAGTCCTCCTCATTAGGAAGGATAATTTTTGTTAATGCAACATTATAAATTACTTATAAATATTCTATTTCATTCCTCACCTTGAAAAATTTCTCATTTAAAATATTTAATATCATTTTCTCTTTCCTGAATTGGTTTGGTGTTGATTTCTTTAAATTGAGGAAAATATCATCCTTTAACTTATTTCAATAAAATCATTTCTATGATTCTAAAAATGCCCAGAAAATACTGTACCATCTTTAAAAGCAGCAAAGGAGCACTATTTGAGAAAACATCCCAGTCTATGGCCATACCACCTTGAATGTGCCTGATCTTGTGTGGTCCCAGAAGCTAAGCAGGATGGGGCTGGTTAGTGCTTGGATGGGAGACTGCCTGGGAATACTGGGTGCTGTGGGACATTTTAATTTAATTAATTAATTTATTGTTAGAGACAGGGTCTTGCTATATCACCCAAGCTGGACTGCACTATCTATTCACAGGTATGATCATAGCTCGCTGCAGCCTCAAACTCCTGGTCATAAGTGATCCTCCCATCTCTGCCTCCTAAGGAGGAGCTGGGACTATAGTCATATGCCACTGCACCCAAGTCTGTAGGCTATTTTCTTTTTTTAATATAAATAAATAAAATAAGAGAAGAAAAAAAAATTTAAAAGCTCAGTATTGATCCCAAATGTCCTTTAATAATAACGATAGCTACCATTTGTTAAATGTTCAATATGTGCCAGTCATCAGGGCTTTGTTTAGGTTCACTTAGTGAATCCTTAGACAACTCAAGAAGTAAGTGGTATTAAGTCCATTTTGCAGATGAAGAAACTTGGCCAAAAATACCCACCTAAGAAGGTGACACAAGGATTTGGATCTAGATCTATCATATACTCAAGGGGAGGATTTAATTTTTATGCTAAACTGTTTTGCCCTTTATGTGGACAGGTGGAAGAGAAGTTTCACTGGGGACCAAGCATGGTACTTCGTTGTACCCATTTGAAAGGCCCAGCCCTGGTGGAGAGTATGACAGGGCATTTGGTCAGGGCAGTTCAGATGCCACCTGCGTATGAAAGGTTGAGTCTTGTGCAACTCTCTCTATGGCAATTTCTTTTTCAGTGAGGAGCTTTCAGGTACCTCTGTTGACTGCTGCCAGTGAACTGAAAATGAGCTCAACAATGAGGCTTCCTTTGTACTGGGAAAGCAGGTACAATGAGAGTTGTTTCAGAAGCAAAAAGAGAGAGAAAAAATATTGCTCTTTTCATAATCAGTCACTGAAGTGTTTTCAGGAACAATTGGTATTCTATTTGTATCTGGGCTACATGCCTACTTTTTTTGAAACCTGTACTCTAGATCAACAGGTATTATCCAGAGACTTTAACATGTTATCACACATTGAGTAGGAGCTGCAATGTGTGAGAATCATGCTTTCAAAGCACAGAGGCAAGGTAACATGCCTGGATTAGAATGTGCCTCCTAATCACAATCCTATCTTACATTGGTCCAGAGGTTCACACTTTACTAAAGGGGACTGCTCTGCTCCGAGCAGGCGTTGGAGCTGTGCAGGAATGAAAGGCTGGCGTTGCATCTATTCTAATTTTTTTAAAGCTGGAAAATTCAGACTTTTATGTGAATTCCAGGTTTTTATGTAAAATTAGAATCTTCTAATTCTATTTTTTTTTTTTTTTTTTTTTTGAGACAGAGTCTTACTCTGTTGCCCAGGCTGTAGAGTGCCGTGGCATCAGCCTAGCTCACAGCAACCTCAAACTCCTGGGCTTAAGCGATCCTTCTGCCTCAGCCTCCCGAGTAGCTGGGACTACAGGCATGCGCCACCATGCCCGGCTAATTTTTTACATATATTTTTAGTTGTCCCAATTAATTTCTTTCTATTTATAGTAGAGGCGGGGTCTTGCTGTTGCTCAGGCTGGTTTCGAACTCCTGACCTTGAGCGATCCGCCCGCCTCGGCCTCCCAGAGTGCTAGGATTACAGGCGTGAGCCACTGCACCCGGCGTGTACCATTCAGTTTGAACTGAAATTTAGAGAAGTTCTGCCTTGGGTTCTTAACCTTTGGTACCTGGAGAGCTTTATAAAAACACAGATGCCTGGTTCCCTGACCTATCGAGTCAGGATTAGGGCAGGGCCAGGTGGTCTGTAAGTTCTTAAAATTTTAGAAATAAAATCTGAGTTAATGTTTAAGGAAGAATTTTTGTAGTGTTCTCTGAGAATAGTTTAAGGGTTATCTTAGATGAATTTTAATAATACTTTGAGTATGCATTATGTTCCAATTATAAAAGCAATAATAATGCTTTAAAAATGGATAAATTTTTAGAAGTGGAATTGCCAAATCAGATTTGCACATTTTTGTTGCCAATATTTGTTTGTAATGATACTCTTTCAGAAAGTATCAGTTTATTGGTATCAGTTTATTCACCATTATTGAATAATCAATAGTAAATGTAGGAATGATTTTCCACATCCTTACCAACACTGGGCATTAAATTTGCAAATCAGATCATTGATAAAAAGTAGTTTTTAATTTTTTATCAATGAATTTGGATTGTACATGTTTTCGGATGTTTTCCCTTTTTTGTTGATACAGTTAATGCTGAATTCTAAGTAGTTGGGGAGTGGAGAAGTAGCTTTTATTGGTCCTGCCATACTTTGGTCTCTCTTTGAGTTTCTATCCTCCCTTTGCAACTATGATCAGTACAAAATACTGCCTCATGTTGGCAGTTTCCTTTCTAATTTGGGGTTAACCTTTGTTCCACTCTAATGCTGAAATCAGTAATACTGATTCTCATTTGGGGCCATTGGCTCCCTTCAAGAGAGTCATACTAGAAGTTATTGGAGGGCATTATAGTTTGCAAATGGTCATTGGGATTCCTTACTCTCTACTGTGGTAAATCCCTCTTTATAGAAAATAAGAATAACTCTTAGGGGAAAACATCAGATATCAGTTTCAGTTTGGAAATATATATATATATATATATATATTAACAAAGTTATAACATTAGAAATAGCAATGTGTGAGTTGTTACAGCATAATTGCACTAACTTTGATCCCAATATTTCATCAAGAATATTACTTTATTTTTACAAATGACCTTTTTAGGCTGAGAATTTTTATTTATTTATTTTTATTTATTTATTTTTTTGAGACAGAGTCTCGCTTTGTTGCCCAGGCTAGAGTGAGTGCCATGGCATTAGCCTAGCTCACAGCAACCTCGAACTTCTGGGCTCAAGCCATCCTCCTGCCTCAGACACCTGAGTAGCTGAGACTATAGGCGTGCGCCACCACGCCTGGCTAATTTTTTGTTTCATTTTTAGTTGACTGGGTAATTTTTTTTTTTCTAGTTTTAGCAGAGACGGCTGCTCAGGCTGGTCTCAAACTCCGGAGCTCAAGCAATCCTCCGGCCTCGGCTGGGATTTCAGGCGTGAGCCACTGCGCCCGGCCCCGGGTTGAGAATTTTTAAAAAGTGAATTTTTTTAAGAGTTGTTCACTAAAATTACAAACTAAGTTTGAGGATGTTACTCTGATGAGTCTATTGTTGAATGGTAATAAAGATCATATAGAAGTTGTGCTTATACTTGAATTCATGTTATCATACACTGGCATATTTTTGTCATTGAGTTAAACTTTAAGTGCCTATTATTTGCTTAAATAAATTAAGTCTTTGTAATTCAGGCAGAAAAACAAGTAGAAACTGAGGAGGCAGGAGTAGTGACTACAGCAACAGCATCTGTTAATCTAAAAGTGAGCCCTAAAAGAGGACGACCTGCAGGTAGGATTAATGGTGTTTAAATATTTTTTGGCTTGTGATTAATATTTTAATCCATTAAGGAGTTGCTCCCTCAAGTATTTTAGTATGAAGTGCACAGGCAGTTCATTATGTGTAACATTCAGATTTCAAGGGACATAAACTTTATGGTTTCTGCTTGGTGAAACAAAGTATTTAAATTTGAAATAAGTGTTTGTAACTTTTTCACATTGTTTGATCCACATATATTTTCCCTAAATAGTGGCAAATTAGGCTGTGGTAAAGTTAAAATTACTGTGAACGATGGATTTATTTTACCTCTCACAAGGCATAAGCTTTCTAAATGGAGTCATAATGAAAGAATGAGAAGTAGCATTTGATTAATTAAAGTCATTAATATTTTAAATTATTACATTTTTTGTTTATAAGGCTATTTACAATATGCAGCTCTCTTCAGCATTGCCTATTTAAAGTATTTTCTTAATTTGGCAAATTGGAAATATTTTGGAAGGCTCTTCCTCCTACAAAGAAAACTAACCAAAATGAGCCAGTTTTTTTCCTACTTCATAATAGAATTCTTCCTGAAATGTGGGGTAAGATAATACCCTGAAAACAAAGAGAATTGAGAATGTATTTACATAATATTTTAGAATTTAATATTGTCATAGTAGATCAAATTAATAATGTTAGGAGACTTGGTGAATTCTGGTAAAAACTTCCAAAGATGTGTGTGTAAATGTACTTATAATATGTAAATGAATATTGAATGTAAGTGCTACTTTATATTCTAAAGTTGAATGTTGTGGCATTCCTATTAAAATAACAATGAAAAAATGTTTTTAAGCCCTCTCAGCCATACTAAGGACAAATTGAATTACTTTGTTCATCTACCTCTTTACATTTTTCACTATTGTTTATTTGAACCACGGGGGGGGGTAATTAGTTTTTAAATTTATAAATAATTGCATCTGTAATAAGTCTCTAATATTCTTACATAGTGAATATCATTTGTAATCTTTACATGAGATTTGCATCTTAAAGGGAAACCAGTAATTGCTGATATTTTTTCCCCATGTGAATATTAGCTACAGAAGTCAAGATTCCAAAACCAAGAGGCAGACCTAAAATGGTGAAACAGCCCTGTCCTTCAGAGAGTGACATGTGAGTTTATTTTTAATGTATAATTCGTTATGCAATTGATGAGGCATTTGACATTAAACAAGCGTATATCTTCTTGCATTTTTGCCAGTTTTTTCTTATTTTACAGGATATTTATTGCTGTTACTATTTTGATATTTCAAAAAATTATGGAAAAAGCTGGAAAAATTTTGTAAAAAAGAAAAAATGATCAGGAATCGAGAAAAATATGTAGTTATTTCTCATTTCATTAATTATGACATTTTCTTGGATATTTGAAGCAATGTCCACAAAATTTTAGTTCCTCCACGGTAGGATGCTTTATTTAAAAACAGGACTAAATTATTTTTTAATGCAAATTGAGCATTATAAAGTATTTTCGATGGCTTCTTTTGGCTAAGATCCAATGTAAAGTATTTTAGAATAACTACTTAAATGTTTTTCATTTTTTAAAAATTCTCTTGCCACCTTTTCCCCCACATATGGATCCCTTTTATTTTGGATTTTCTGGGTAAACATCACCAAAAGGGATGTAGAGTCAGACAAAGGGGGGAAACCTTTTGTGATTATTACCTTTAAAGATTTTAAAGGCTCCAGTGAGGTATGTTCATTATGGGTAGAATTACAATGTTGTGAATGAAATGATTATAGAAAATCTTACTTACAGAACACTATTAGAGAGTTGGTACTTTCCAACCAAAATATATATAAAGAGCTTTATTTTACTGCCAACCTAGCTGTTAAAAGTACTTTCAAAAAAAGTGGCACGTAACAGTACATTGTGTACTTGAAAATTGCCAGGAGTAGATTTTCAAGGTTCTCACTACAAAATAAATGTATGTGAGGTAATACGTATGTTAAATAGCTTGATTTAGCCATTCCACAACATGTACATGTATCAAAACATTGTGTTGTACACCATACATATATTCAAAATGTACTTGTTGATTAAAAAATAGTGGCACAAAATACAACACAGTTTAACAATTGTAGTGAAAGTAAGAAATCGTCGGGTACTTGCAGGTGAGTTCATTTGCAATCATTGTTCCCTAGGAAATCTGAAATTCTGCTGGGAAAATATTGTGAGGTCCCCCTATTCTGGATATAATGAATGTCCCCTGATTAGGCCCCAGTTTTTCCTGAGAGCACCCTTCCCAGTTCATTGGTCTCCATGGCTTTTGACTGATTCCTCTGGAAATTCTCTACCTTTTCATCAGTATCATCCTTAGCTGCATCTGAAATGGTTATTGGAAAATATGCCCTCCTCCTGAGCAGCTTTCTCAACCTACTTTCAGACCATAGAGATTTGGGGATCCAATGTTCCTTTTAGAACTTTCTCTTGATGCAGTCTGGTGTCACTTTTGATAATACAATACTGTATTGTGTGTGTTTATTTGTAGTCAGCTTCCTGTGCAGTGGTCTCATTCATAAGAACTTGCTCAGACATGCGTATCTTCTTATACTTATTACAGACACTTTGAGCTTTATAGGTTTTTCTGAGAAACCATCCCTCAGGAATCATTTGTCCATCTGAAGGATTAAGGCAGCCCAGTTTGAATTCTTAAGGCTGGCAGTTGTACCCTTGATTGGATGTATGACCCCAGGCTGTGTCTCAGTTTGAAATTCCTACATCCTTACTTGAAAATAGGCTATATTTTTTAAAACTCATCTCTTACTTTTGAATACTTATCTAATTTATCTTGGTAACAACTCAACTACCAGTATTCTATCTTGAATCTCTCTTAAGCCACAAGTTCACTGAATACATTTTCCTTTCAAGTTATAACAATTCGCCAGTTTTACCCATTGTATAATAACATATTAGGGTTTCCAATTTCCCAGCTCCAAAGCCATTGACATATGTTTTAGGTTTTTGTTCCTGGTATTGTTTTCTCTATTAGCGAGCTTTTTGCTGAGGCAGTAGACAACCCTAAAATAGCAGTAAGTAGCTTACAATATTTATTTCTTATTCATGCTGTATGGTAGGATGGGTGTTGGCTATAGCTAGTCTTGGCTGTATATCTGAGCACGCACACAGTGGAGTAGAGAGCTCTTCACCATGAGAACAGCACATATCTGTTAATGACTGCAGTGGGTACTGAAATGACAAGACAGTAGAATAGAAGCCAGAACAGCTGAAACCAACTCAAAATCCTCATGTAAAGTGAGAAATATGTTATAAGCCACTCAGGTATTTGGGATTGTGTTTGTATCAGTCTTTGCTTATGTTAATATATATTAAAAGACTAGAGAAATTCACAAATACAACTTTAATAATGACCCTTGACCTACTAAAAAGGGAAATTAGCCCAAGTCTGTATGCCATGGACGGTAGGTAGCACAGACCACTAGGGAAAGACTCATTTGTAGCAAGCAGCAATAATTATGTTCATGGGAATTCTTTGCTTTGATACTCTTCAAGAAACCTTGAAATAATAATCCCTTTTCTTAGGACCTTAAGATAGATTTTTAAAATTTATGCTTAAAATCACTTTTTAAAAACTAGCTGTTGGGCTGGGTGCTCTGGCTCATGCTTGTAATCCCAGTATTTTGCGAGACTGAGGCAGGGGGATCACTTAAGCCCAGGAGTTCCAGGCTGTGGTGAGCTATAACTGTGCCACCGTACTCTAGCCCGAGTGACAGAGCAAGACCCTGTCTCTTAATAAAAACAAAAAAAATTAAAAAAACATTGTCATCTATTTGTTTTGTACATGTGTAAAATATGTTGGTTAAGATACATTGGTAGAAGGAGATTGGCTGGATCAGAGGGTATTTGCATTTTAAATAGCTATTTCCTTCCATCTAGGGCTAACATTTTGTGGAAACTAATCACTATTGTTTAAGGGCCATGGAAATGCTTTTTATTTTAGACTATTACCATTTTTAAGAAATTATTTTACTTGTGTGCTTTTTCTTTCATTTATTAAAAGGATGAAGCACAGATGACATTAGAAAATAAGCATACCCAATGATAATTATGTGACAAAAATTTCTAAAGAGGCAAAAACTAAATTTTTTTCTCTTCCAACTTAATAGTCTCTTTTTTTTTTTTTTTTTTTTTTTAGACAGAGTCTCACTCTGTTGCCTGGGCTAGAGCGCCATGGCGTCAGCCTAGCTCACAGCAACCTCAGACTCCTGGGCTCAAGAGATCCTTCTGCCTTAGCCTCCCGAGTAGCTGGGACTACAGGCATGCGCCACCATGCCTGGCTAATTTTTTCTATATATTTTTAGTTGTCCGATTAATTTTTTTCTATTTTTAGTAGAGACAGGGTCTCGCTCTTACTCAGGCTGGTTTCGAACTCCTGACTTTGAGCGATCCGCCCGCCTCGGCCTCCCAGAGTGCTAGGATTACAGGCGTGAGCCACTGCGCCCCGGCCAGTAGTCTCTTAAATGTTCAAGGAAACACTTGTCTGGAAGGAGGTCGGTGGATCTGGAATTGAGATACTGGCCTTAACCTTGTGCCACATCATTTTCTCAGTTGTCAAATGGAGTTAGGACTAATTGATATGAAGTCCTTTCCAGCTCTCAAATTCATTGTTTTAATTGCATAATTTGTGAAAGTCTCAATGAAATTCCATGTGGATAGTAAAAAGGTTATAGTTTTTAACCAGTCTGTCCAGGGTTCAAGTCGAAGTATTTCTTTATAAGGGAATTACTTTAGTTAAACATATATCACAAAAGTAATTATGTGATTAGCATTTGCGTCATTTTATTCTTCTTCTAGAGCCTATTTCTACAATACTAATTTGCATAAATATCCAGCAGTAATTAGCATTATTGAGCAATTTAAGTAGTTTGACTTGTTGTAAAGTCTGTGAAATCCAGTGATGATGGGAACTTAGGTGCTAGTCAGCTCAGCACTGTCTCATTTTATGCTTTATTGGCTATATATTTACCATTATATGCTTAAGTTGGGGCCCTTTTACCCTGCAAAGAATATTTCTTTTGAGTTCTAAAATGATTTCACTTCTGCAGTTCTGTTTTTCCCAGTGTGTCTACTTTTTAAACATAATTTATTCTTACAGATAGGTAGACTATAAGCTACTAAGAGCAAGGGATCTTGCCCACATTATACACTGCTGTATCCCCAGAATCAAGAACAGTGCCTTGGCACATAGATATTTTTGTGACCAAATGAATCATATTATAAAAAAACTTGAAGAACGGAGAAAATCACTTTCTGTTAACCTAATAGCACTATAATTTTATATCTTCTAATTTATACGAAAAGTATGTTCTGTTACAGAATTCCTTTTATGATTGGATGGTTAAGATGCTCTATTTTACTTAAAAATGTTTTAGATTTGCCTTTAAAAAATGAATTACATCTTATTGCTGTCTAAAATAGTCAGCTGACTGGGAGAGTATAGTTGAATGACAAGTATATTAATGATACATAAAAGCTCATTTTCCATTGTTGGACTCTCTACAATAGGGTTACTGAAGAAGACAAAAGTAAGAAAAAAGGGCAAGAGGAAAAACAACCTAAAAAGCAGCTTAAAAAGGATGAAGAGGGCCAGAAGGAAGAAGATAAGCCAAGAAAAGAGCCAGACAAAAAAGAGGGGAAGAAAGAAGTTGAATCAAAAAGGAAAAATTTAGTTAAAACGGGGGTTACATCAACCTCTGATTCTGAAGAAGAAGGAGATGATCAAGAAGGTGAAAAGGTAGGAAATTTATGTGTTACATAAAATGTTTTATTTTTAAGTTTCTATGTATTTCTTAATCTACCTAGTAAAGCTTTCAATATTTTTGTGAAAGTCTTCAACTGAATTTCTTGACCTTTTTGAATATACTTGAATTAGCTATGTTAAAAAGTATATTTGAAACTTTCCTTTATTGTGTATTCTAAATTTATCTTATTACCTTTTTACAATTATGATCTGGAAATATATATTATATATTTAATTTACATAACCCCAGTAATCCCACCTATCTAGAAATGGTATGAGATTAAGACAGATAGGCTGTGACCAGTGAAGACAAATGTAAAAAAAAGTGTAGTTTATAAACAGATTTTTCTTATTTACTCCCAAAGAAATTCTTACCACTCTTTAGGCCCTATTTATTGTTTACTTTATCAGTAGTAACTTTATTTGGATGCCATGGTAGTTTGAAAATCTTATTAAAGCTGTGTATCTTATTTTTATGTAGAAAACCCACAAATTTTATGTATAGCTTTAGGGATGTACAGATCCAGGTATCATGTAGATCTTTTGATCTGATTTTTTTGCTAATTTGTTAATATTTTAGAAGCCAAAAATTTTAAATAGGATACGGTTGAGTAGTGGTGTGCTTGTCAGTACTCTAGTCAAATCACTGTATAGAGGCAAATAGTCATATGTCATTTTAACCAAAGGACATCATTCCTACAGCAGGGCAGAAAACAGATTATTAATCTACAGTCATCCAGGGAAAAATTAAATTTGCAGAGCAGAGATGTATTGTAATTCAAGGAGTTTTCCTTTCTTTAAAATTATTTGTTTAAGTATTAAACTAGTTGCTTTTCTTCCAAGACTGTATTTATATAAGTATCAGTCACTGACTTCATAGTTAACTAAATCCCTCCTAATTCTCAAATAAAACAGAAGAGAAAGGGTGGGAGAAACTTTCAAACTGCTCACAGAAGGAATATGCTGAAAGGCCAGCATGAGAAAGAAGCAGCAGATCGGAAACGCAAGCAAGAGGAACAAATGGAAACGGAGCAGTAAGTATTTTTTTATTCTAAATTTTGGGTTCTTTGTTAAGGCTAGCATGAAATTTTTAAACAATAGACTTTCATTTTCCAGACTTCATGAAGCCTTTTGAAGAAGTGACTTTTCCCATGTGTTAGAAAAATCTTCAGCATATGATGATAATCATATTTCAGGCTTCATTCTTTTCTGAGAGGATGAAATTCACTGAGGCAATCACCCTGTGAATTATTTCTTAAGTTAAACTGAAAGTACAGATAGGATTTAACTGTTAGTGGCTTTCTAGGAAATGTACTCATCCTCTACTATTTATTTGTGTAATATATTACATATAGAAAAATGGTGATAATATATTGGTGGAGAAAGAATGTGGGGAAATACCCTTATTTTGTCATACCACCAGCAGGCCTCCCCCTAAAGACCAGCAAAAATAACAAAAGCACATTTGGAAACCCAGGAAGCCTGTAAAAGTAAATCTAAAGGCTGACAGGGTGTACATTGTATGTGTGCAATATAAATCAATTTCAAAGCTGTTTTCTCTTAAGTTTTGATACTTGGTGACAGTACTTGCCATGGGGTATTTCTTTCCCCTTTATTATATAAAATAATTTTATTACTAGAAGAAAATGTAATAGCAATGATAATGATGAATAGACTTCATGTCTTTTACATTTGTTTTCCTAGTTATCTTTAGACTGTCACTTCTGAGTTCTTTCTCTGAAAAGCTTTTCTTTCCTTCTGAAGAGGCTTACATTCTGACTAAATTTGTTGTTTTATTATTTTAAAGAGGTGATTTACAAAACATGCTCTAGGTCACTAAGACAAAGTTAATGATGAGCAGTGAAATTCTAAACTCTTCTTGAATGACTTCATGCTTATTTTCTTTATATAGTACATTCGTAAGCCAAAAATCTTTCTTTACAAGTATAGCATTTGACTCTCAGTAGTTCGGAGGATATATAAAAGCAGTTTTAACTGCTTGAGGGAGTAATAAAAAATTGATCTAAAGCTTTGAAATGTTACTCCCGCTAATCTGTTGGACTTTGAACACTTCTGTAAATATTTATTTTTTGTCACCTATTCTTTTCTATCTTTTCACTGAAAAGTTGTTGGACTGTTTATTGCTTTTAACTTTATTGTGCTCCCCAAATTAAGACATAACAGTCGTTGCTTAGTAAATCTAGCCCAGCCCTTCTTCAGTATCTCAAAGTTACCTTTATGTATTTCAGTTTCTTTTGAATGTCCTCCAATGTAACTTTCTCAAATTCTAATATTTGTGTTTTCTTTCCTTCTCCTGTTATTACAAAACTTTGTACTTGGACAGTTTTGCTCTGTAAAGCATTTCAGATGCAGCTTGTATGAAATGCATTATGCAAAATAAAGTTTATTGTATTGTATTCCCAGCCAAACAACATGTAATCTACAGTAATAAAAAATATATCTCATTTTGGGCTCAAAGCATTAATCCAGTTACTGAAAAGAGAATACAAGTGGAGCAAACAAGAGATGAAGATGTTGAGACAGACTCATTGGACTGAATTACCCCCTCCCCCCCTTGATGGAAGAATGTTCCAGATTCTAAATTGAGGACTTTATTATTAATGGCATTATTATTGTGTTATGATTGTTAACAAAATTTCCTGTAAGGTACACACTACATACTAAGGTTGGCCATCATTCCTGTTTTTTTTACTAAGCTTAAAATGAAGCTTTGTGTCTGAAAGTTATAACAAGCTCAGAAGGTGGTGGTGGTTGTAACATTATTTCATTTAGAAAATATAAAAATACATTTTGTTTTGAAGCTAGGTATTAAACTGGAATAGCAACTACACCCCTGAAAATGGGGCAGTTGTGCCCTTCCCTTGACATTCCTTTGTTGTTTCTTTAGAATCTTAATTGTTTTTTTATCCTGAGAGATTAAATAGTAGACTTGTTAAGAAAAAAATGAAACTGTAACCAAAATTTTAAAATAAAGTTTTTTTAAAAAAATACCTGATTTTTAGATATTTTTTGTTCTTGTCTATTTCAATTGGTTCAATAATATGGCCTGAACTCCAAGCCAAGGTACTAGAAATTAAGATTTCAATTTTAAGTGGTTATTTTTGTGATTGACATTAAAATGGTACCTTTCCTTTTCATTTGTGAAATGGTAGTAAATCTTAGTGGATGTCTTTTAAGTTTGATATATTGGCCAAAAAATATTTTTAAAAAATATGTATGAGAGTATTAAAGGTCTGACCTTGACACTAATTCAAAAGCCCTCAATTATCTACCCTTTGGAGACGTGGGGAACAATTAAATCGGTCTGTTTTGACATGCTTTTAAAAATCATTGTGATGCAGAATCCATTACATGTTTATAGGTATTCTCTTTCCATTGTGGCCTGTTTGTCCAGTGACCCTGAAATTGGTCTTTTAATAACACACTTTTATTTAATGTTGGAAAGAGAATTTCACAGACAGCTTTAAAATCATTCTATTCGTGATGTCACTGAAAAAAATTGATTTAATTTAGCATGTTAATATGAGCTTTGCTTATATTTGTACTAGTGCTGTGGAAGTGCCCTGTTCTAAGAACAGTCAGTTCCTTGTGGTGTAGGCTAAGAATTTATTATTTTAAGGAAAAAACTGTTAGCTTTTACATGAGGGATTGTGGGCATTTTGTAATCATAGTCACAAAGTTCCAATGTTTTGAAATATTTGTGTTAACATTTGATAGGCAGACTAAAGATGAAGGAAAGAAGCCAGAAGTTAAGAAAGTGGAGAAGAAGCGAGGTTAGTTATTTCACTTTCTAAGCTGTATAAAATTATACATAAAAAGGCAATTTCTGTAGACACCTTTCATGTATTGACTTTGCAATCAGTCTCATTTTGTGTTCTTATATCCTGCAAATACACATTTGCAAATCTCTAATGGGTTTCATATAAAATGCATTGTATTTTAAGCTTAACCAGGTGAACTTTAATTGAGTTGTCTTTATATTTTAATGCTCATTATTTGATGTCAAATTTTTGTAACCTCGCTAAAAGCTGCTGGATGCTTTCCCGTATTGACAAATCCCTTGGTTAAACATGTAAGGAAACCAGGTATTTAGGGAATGGAGTATAGAGGAGTTCATTATTGAATGCAGACTATTCACTGTAGAAAGAAATGCAGCTAGATGGTGATTTTGTGCTTTTATGCTGCATGTTGCTTTCCTAAACCAAACACTGAAGATGGCAATAACTTCTTTGTTAAGAAGAAGTTATTGCCATATATTGTTCCTGTATATGAGCTGCTTAGTAAAGACTATGAAGAACGTTTTTTTTAATCCACCAATTCTTTCCATTATACTTTGCTTAGACGATATACAGAAATACTGGTTTTGGAAAAACTATTTAATGTTTTTCACATATTTTAATTTATAGAAACATCAATGGATTCTCGACTTCAAAGGATACATGCTGAGATTAAAAATTCACTCAAAATTGATAATCTTGTAAGTGTTTAATGTCATTTAAAAATACAGTGCTGCTTTTCTAGCTTCATATTTTCTCACATTTTTATAAGTATGTAAATTTAAGATAAAAGGGACAATTACTGGTTATTTTCTACTGACTTATTTGAGAGTTTTAAAGTGATCTTTAGAAACAGATTATATATGTTGTGATAATTATGAAATTACTGTTTTGTCATGAAGGATGTGAACAGATGCATTGAGGCCTTGGATGAACTTGCTTCACTTCAGGTCACAATGCAACAAGCTCAAAAACACACAGAGATGATTACTACACTGAAAAAAGTAAGTGATTTCAAGTTACCTAGATTTAAAATTTTTTCTCATTACTTCATTTAAAAATAAAGTTTAAATAAAGAATCAATTAGGAAAACAATTATGACTGTATATTGTTTTCTCAGATACGGCGATTCAAAGTTAGTCAGGTTATCATGGAAAAGTCTACAATGTTGTATAACAAGTTTAAGAACATGTTTTTGGTTGGTGAAGGAGATTCCGTGATCACACAAGTGCTGAATAAATCTCTTGCTGAACAAAGACAGCATGAGGAAGCAAATAAAACCAAAGATCAAGGGAAGAAAGGGCCAAACAAAAAGCTAGAAAAGGAACAAACAGGTATGTGTTTCAAAAAAAAATTTGAGGCCAGTTTTTTAACTGTTTGCCAGAAGTGCTTTTAAAAAAATGGGTTTGATAAATAATTTCATTTTAACACTGCAGAAAAAGTACCTATAGACAGCTTGGTAAAAATGTGTGACGGGCTTATTGAAGGCCTAGGGCAGCATTTATTCGTAGTAGAAAAATAAATCATGTCAGTTTATAAAATCAAAGACTTCTAAGACAGCATCATTGTTAATGAGGCAGATGACTCTGGAGGAAACATTTTAAAAAGGTATTCAGCACAGTGTCTCCTCATCCCTAGAGGACCCACTTCTTGGTCCCTCAACTACTTCTGGTGTTTCTTCTTACCTAAAAAAAATAAAATAGTGTACAGTAACCTTTTCATCTAAGCACAGCACTGTAGTGGAGACTGAAAGCCCACCATTGTTTATCGTTGCTGTTTAACAACTGATACAGGTATGCTGGTGATGCTACTGTGCTGTTAAGTTACCCTGAACATGTTTTCACTGCAGTAATGGCATGGCATGTTTTTCACTGTTAAGTGTTTAGTGTTTGAATAAGAAAATGATTGCTTATTAGTAGCACATACATTCAGTCAGAAATGGTGATACCAAACAACCACAAATTGTCCACGTGGGTGGCTGAGAGAGTGATACCTTTGCTTTCTGATGGTTCACTATAATTTGGTTTCATGCCCCAAATTATTAAAAATAATATTATATAAAAACTACCTTCAGGCTATGTGTGTATGATAAAAATGAAACAGAAATGAGTTTCATGTGTAGATATAGGTCCCCATCCCTAAGATCATATATATGTAAATATCTCCAAATCCAAAACACTTCTGGTCCCATGCATTACCTTACCTGCATTAAATGAGGAAAGTCTTATAAAGCACTTGGCACAATGTGTAGCATATATAGTAAAGTGCTCAACCTTAGCTTCTGCTTTTCCTTTTCGTTAAGTTTAAAATAGTAGTAGTTAAAGCCTGCTGGTATTCATTATACTACTAAGAATAGTTTTTTCTTTTTATGTACATTAGGAAAAATTCCTAACCTACACTGAAGTAGAAATGAACTTCCCACATCCTCATCAACCAACTTCAGCAATTATCAATACATGATCATTGTGCTTTTGTACCCCCATAAGCTTTCTCTGCTACCGCAAAGGTTATTTTACAGCAAATTCCAGAATGTTTCTTATATAAAGGACTATCAAAATAGAATCATAGTACTATTATCAGCTCCCCAAATTCCAAGTTATTAAACATCTGAGTGGCAGCTGCTTAAGGTAGAAACCAACATTTCAAAAAGCAGTTGGCTATTTTTTTTTGCTCTTATTTATTAGGGGATGAGATTTACAGGAAAACCCCCTATTGTTTACTTACTAGGCACAAAAATATCAATTAGGAAATATGACTTAACACTTCTAAAATACCATTAATGATAAATTTAAAAACATGATTCGCATTGTTTTTTCTAAGTAGAATAAATCATGATGTGCTAAACAGCTGTAGCACACTGTAGTGTTCCTGATTGTAGTAACAAATGGAATAATCAGATTATTAATTTACTTTCGGTGCCCAAAGATACATGTACTAACCCTGCTTCTTACAGTACCTTAGCTACCCAAAGGATGCTGGTGACATTAGGAGTAGACAATACAACTTTTTAATGAAATCATTATTCCCTCTTTTTTTGAAATAGCATCAAAACCCAATCCTAAAGTTCAAGACAGGACTATATTACAACAAAATTTCAAATAAAAGACGGTATTAGGAACATGACGGCCATGTTGCATTTTTTATTTTGGATCTGTAGAGGACGTCTTAAAGTATTATTTTGTTAGCTCTAACAGTTTTTCCATTGGAATACTTCTAAAGGTTCAAAGACGCTAAATGGAGGATCTGATGCTCAAGACAGTAATCAGCCACAACATAATGGAGATAGCAATGAAGAAAGCAAAGACAACTATGAGGCCAGCACTAAGAAAAAGTGAGGAGGTGTTTTTATGGGTCGTATTGCGTGTTTTTCCTGAATTCAAGTTTTTAATTACAGTACTGTTCCAAGGTTGTTTGTATAAGGGGTTGGTTATCTTTTGATCAGTCAATTCCTGAATTCAGTAAGCAAGTTGCAAATCAAAAAGGGAAAAGTAAAAAACTTTGTATACAAACTAATCTGTCACTGGGGCTAGGTGGGAACTTAATTAAAAAAATATTTTTCCTTGGACTTCTTTACTAACATACCATTAATAACTTGCTTTCATACTTCCTTGAATTTTGAGTGAAAGAATATGTTAAAAAATAGATGTAGAATCACAGGCTGCTCTATACCACTCACCCTAAAATAACGAGCTATGAAACTGCAGTTATCCAAGTCTTAGTTTGTTCCACTGTCCATCTGTAGGACTTGGAATCGAGCATCGCTTCTAACTCTGAAATTAAGGGAAGTCTCGTCGTATGTAGATCCTACCCTCTTTTTATTAAGATTTGTAATATATTGATATCACAGATAAAACATTCCCATATTCTTCAAAGATAATTCAATTTAAAGCTGGAAATGATGGAGAGGGTTTGGTCCATTATGCTTCCTTGAGTACTTTGCTTGATCTTACAACTTTCGGAAGATACAACATGGCAAAATAAAAGTTTGAACAAGAAATAATGACAGTGTTTTAATAACAATTCAGGTTTTGTTTGTTTCAGTCTTTTTTAAGAAATGCACAGATTTAACGTCTTTTTTATTCTCATCAGAAAACCCTAATCCTAGTTGTCACAGCTTTCTTTTCCACTTTTCTTTAGGCCATCCAGTGAAGAGAAAGAGACTGAAATATCTCTGAAGGATTCTACACTAGATAACTAGGTTGACATACCTGGAATATAGAAAACATTTGGGAAGTTTGTAATGGGTTTGATTTGAAATATTTAGACTGCTGAAAGTTTTAAATTTTTATAAGCATAGGTTTTGATGTTTAAAACTTGTTTTGAGGGATGAAAATCCCTTTATCTTTGTTTGAAAGTAATTAAACATTATTGCTAATTGTACTTGTGCAGTATTAACAGCTGTGTTATACAGTAAATGTGGAGCAGAATCCCTATAGAAAATGTTAAACTGCTTTTCCAGATATGGTTGTAGTATATTTTCAATTTGTGTGTGTATGTTAATGTGTAATTGATAGTAGAACAAAGTTACATTTTTAAAACTGCAACTTGTATAAACCTTTCCTCTTTTCCCAAATACCGTGGGTTTTGTGCATATTTTTTACGAAACTTGGATTTACCAGACTGTCTTTCCACTGTTGGTGGGTTTTGTAGAAGTTGAGCATTTTTATGGTAGATAAAATGTTACTTCTAATCTAAGTACTCACTCCCTCCTTTTATCAAAAGCTAATTTTAATCTCAGTCTACATTGTGCTGCACTATCCTGCTTCTTTGAAACGATGTGTGTTCTGTATGCCTTTTTGTATGCCAACCTAGATATGATGTTGAACTGACAATTCTATGAGGTGTTAACATGTAAAACTCATGTTAACTTTTGAAGGTAATTTACTTTTGTGGCTAGGAATTCAGTGAAGTCATATGACTTCCCTGCAGAACAGACTGGGTATATATAGGAATGAATCTGGCTTTAGGGTTCAATCATTTAAGATCCTTTACAGGCATTAGTAACTAAAACTGAAAGCTAAATAAGCCTATTTTTGAGAAATGTCTCGTTTCTAAGTTTTCTTAATACTCATTAAGGAAGTCATAAGTATTTTTTTAATTGGAAAAAAGTCAATCTGTGATGCTTATGCAGTAAATGCTATATAAGGAAACTAACCTATTTGAAAACATGACTGTATTTGAGGGGAATTTTTATTTTCATTTCTATATCATACAACATTAGTTGCTCCAGCTTAGTACTTTGAGATAGTCTGTATATTGATGTATATAGACTAAATCAGGGTGAAACCAATGTTAACAAAAAAATTTTAGGGTGTATTTACTAAAGTATAATATTTCTAAGGTATTTTAAATATTAGATCATTTGGTGGTTTTTGATAGGAAAGCATACTTCTCATGTTTTGAAACTGTGTGAGTATGGGAAAATAACACTTTGTGTGTAACATTGTATGGTTTGGCCTCTAGGATAATTGTTTTCATCTATAGAGTAAAAATTTGAATTATTTCAATAATTGGATTTTTGCTTTTAAGAGGTCCTACAGTAGGACTAGGGCCCACTGTTTTGAGAGAACCCCCATATATACCAGTCATTATCTGTTTGGTCCTTACTACAGTTTTAACTTGGACAGATTTATTCTAGTTAAGCCATAAGTGTCAACGTGTAAAGTTGTTTCAATTAAAGAATTTTTCTATCAAGCTCTACTAGTAAATTACTTCTTTGCTATTTATAAAAGTGACGGAATTATGGATTTGCTGCTAAGGAAATAATTTCTTATTTAGCTGGTCCTAGAGATTGTGTTCTTTGGGGAGACAGGTAACTAAACAATAAGCTCAACATGGCAAAAATAAAGGAAATGTTATTGATCTTTTGTTCACCTTCCTCCCCCTTTTTTTCCTCCTGTGACCCAAGAGATCTATAGTTCTACCAAGAAGCCACAGAATACTCAGCTTCCGGAGATACAGCAGCATTCTAATAATTTATGTCTGCTTGCATAGGTTGACCTTGCTCTATAGCCAGTTCACATGTTACTTAAAGCACAGTTGCCTTCTCAATTTGTCATAGGCTGATTCACAGATAACTCTTTAAGAAGAGTCTTATGAATGATTATCAAGAACTTTTAGGAGCACTGGCTCAACTTAAATCGTGTAGTTGGTCAAAAATTCCACAGCTGGACAAGGCACTAAGTGATTATTTCAATGAAACAGCTAGCCAAAAAAAAAAATGTATAAACAACACCTATTTTGTGCTGTTTTTTTTTTTCTTTATCATCACTGGATAACATTTTAAAGAATAAGTTATGCATGAACCAGTAGAACAGATTGTTGAAGGTTTTTCAGCCACTTGGAAAAATTTCAGAACCTGATTAGGACTTCATGTGTGTGATCATTTTATCAGAGACCTTAAGCCTTATAATTGATATATCCAGTGATTACTGCTATTATATCCAGTGATTTCAAATAGTATGCCAATAGATTTCCCCTGTTTTGCTGATACAGTTATGTAGTGTATGTTACTACCCACACACACTTACCTGGATGTCAGGTCAAGATGAAGTTTGCCATCTAATTCCTGTACAAGAGCAAAGGCTTTTATAGGGCTCTGTGAGGACTTCACTAACAACTTATTTTGTCCCATTGGCCAGAGAAAGGATGATCTATTGGAAATAGCAAACCCATATCATTAAACAAAGAATTAAAAAACAAAGGTGTAGCAGGCAGAAATATGTTTATATTTGTGTTGTGTAATTCTGTAAAACACAGATAGTGTTAGAGATGACTGATCTTTCTCCCAGTAAAACCCAAATGTTTAATTATCCTTAAAGGGTATTGACAAAGATATTTAAGGAAACAGCTATTGCTTTTCTATATATAGTGATTTTTGTGCAAGTGCAAAAAGAAATTCATTTGTAACTACAAAGGATATTAAGTTCACGACATTTTCCTATTTGCTTTAACAAACATGTTGTGTTTAATAAGTTGAAATAGGCATAAGCCGTCTTGGATCAGAGATTTTACAGCTCCAAAATATACAAAGTTAGGAATTTCTTTTGACTTGAACTTGGTGGGAATATCTGTATGACTGACACACAACACACTGACAATTGTGGGAGTAACCTGGTTAGTCTTCTCAGTTTGGTCAGGAAACCATAGGTATCTGAGTCTTTGGTGAAAAGGTCAACCTTAAGAACTAACATTTTCAATAAATAATAAACAGTGTTTAACTGGTATCTTTCTTATTTGTCCACTAAAATGAGTGGATTTGCAGCACACATGAAATAATGCACTATGACTATAATTTTCTAAAACTTGCTGTTTTCAGAATATGAATTGAAAATGAATAAAAGTAAATAGACCCTTACATATTAATGCATGATCTAAAAGGAATGTGATATTAATAATAAAGGCATTGGACCAGGCATGGCAGCTCACGCCTATAATCCAAGCACTGTGGGAAACTGAGGTGGGAAAATTGCCTGAGGCCAGGAGTTCAAGACCAGCCTGGACAACAAAGCGAAGCCCCATAAGAAGGAATCAAAAATACATTTTACCTGTGGAATTTTAGGAATGGGGTATATTATTCATTCATCTTAAATCGATGGTTTTCCAGCATAATTTTTACTCTGTTCAATTTTAGCACTCTTAGACATAGGAAAGTAAAAACGTAGGTACATTATAAACCAGCCCTGGAGCCGCCTCTTAATTCTCTATACTGATCCTTTGTGTACCAAATGAATGAATCAGAGAACGAGAACAATGCTGGACATACCAGAAACAGATGCTTGTCATCTCCAAACCAATCGACTTAATTGGTATGTGGCATTTAAGTCCATAAAACATAACTTCACTGTCTTTTAAACACATAGTCCTACAGGCTTCATTATTTTTTTTATTTATTTGGTTAATGTCTGTTCTTAGCCATCCAGATGTGGAACTCAGGTGAATTTAAATATTACCTAGGAGAGAGTAAAACTTAAATATTTATGATGCATTTAAATCTATTTTATAGCATTATTTAAAGTCTTAAACAGTATTACATTTTCTACCCAAAAAGGTTTCCAGAAAATATTTCAATATAGATAGCTACAATTTTCTCTGATGATCTGTACCTGGAAATTTATTTAAATAAGTTTCCTACTTACTCTATTCTCTCATTCTGAGCCAAAAAGGAAAGGATTATTGTAGTCAGAGGACCAGAGGAATGAAAGAGCTGGGCCAGAAAAACTCCTGTGTTTACTTTTTTTCTTTTTGTTTACAGGATATTCAGTAGTATTAGCTAAGAATAAGTGAGCCAGAGCTAGTAATCAGTAGAATCTTGTTTTTTTTCCATGTCCCATGGTCATATAAAACCTGTTTTTTAAATCATAATATTAAATTGACATATTTTAAACTCATAGCATTTATGATTCATAGAAAGTTTCTGTGAACAACTGAAGTTTCAATTTAAATGTTACTTCTGTGAAGGTATGAATATATACTCAAGATCTTTTTATTTTCATTATTCATGTAGTGAATCTCATTAAAATGTCTTATGTGCCTAGTTCCTATTAAAACTAAAGCTAACATTACGTTACAAAAGAGCCCACTATAAGATCAAATTACACAATAGGTATTCTGAATCTTGTATTATTTATTAAATAATTCACTCTTCTCCCTAATTTTTATTACAGATATTTGAAGGATCTTTACCTTGGAAGCCTCCATAGTAGATGGTGTAGCTTTCACATTCTTCAAAGAATTTTCAAAAATGCTTCCACCACTTGATGTATCATTAATTTAATTCTGTCATTAGTTTGAAAAAAAAAAAACACTGGACAGAAAATGAATAGGCAAGCCATGCATTGGGAGAAAGAATCAGAATATGTGTATCTGACAAAGGATTTATATTCAGCACCTCTACAACTCAGTAAGATAACCCATGTAAAATGGGTAAAAAGCAGTGCTAAATGAAAAACATACTTTGGAAGAAGTACTACATTAAATATATTTCTAAACATTTAAATGCAATCAAGTTACTTTATAGGAAAATCTGTGATTTGAACTTTTTTTGGTAGCTTTAGCTGATTGTTCCAAGTCAATTGTGGTCCTCAGTAGCATTTCGTAGAAATAAACATCCAAGAGAACAGTTATTTCAGAAAGGTGCACTTTTCTGTACGTGTGTATGTGGCTATTCTTAATTAAAGGTTCCAGGATCAACATAAGGATAAGCAAGGAATTCTCCCAATTTGTTGCCTTCTGAATCATAGTGGAGCATTCGGAAGCAAACATCACAAAAGAAACATGGGTCCTCTGGTGCAAAACTGTCATTGTTGGTCACCCATCTGCAGTTTTTAAAAAAGATATACATCATTAAGTTTTTCATGCTTTAACGTGCTGTAAGTTATAACCTGCATGTAGTAATATGTAAACATAACATTCCCAGTATTACTTTATAAGACTATAATATTAAAACATAAGCCTTTATAGAATTGTGTGTGTGTATATATAGAGAGACATATCACTACCAGTACTCTATAAGGCAAAAGGGTAAGACCTCTCCTTAAAGGTAAGTAGGTAAGAATATAAATCTGTACTGGGAAGCGTCATACATTTGCCATGACATCTATCCTCCAGGTAACTTAAAAACACAGTCCTTTTCTTCTAACAGACCATCTTGAAAAACCACAATATTAATATAATTAGATGCTACAGATCTGATAAACTTTTGCTTAATTTATCCTTTTAACTGGTACTGGTCAATTTGAAAACTCCAACTGTTTTACCTAGAAGTCAGGATAAAATATTACAATATACCGAGTGTATGCAAGTGGGAATATGGGCAACATTACTCAACTGAGATTGCTTTTGGCCTGAGATATTACTGGTCACAGTAAGATGAAAATGCTATTTACCAATGTATGTGAATTCTGCATCCAGTGGACTGTACTTTTAACATTCCCTTATTTTCACTGTGGTCTGATAACTCTGATTTAGCTTTTCCTACTGATCTGTTAGAAAAGTATATTGTGGTGGGGAAGCCAAAGCAAACTTAACATATAGGTTGAATATTCCTTATCTAAAATGCTTGGGACCAGAAGTGCTTCAAATTTCAGAATACTTGTGTTATTTAAATACCTACCAATAAAGCACTGAACACTTGAATTCCCAAATGCTCGCCTGAACATTTTCTTTGAGCATCATGTTGGGGCTCAAAAAGTTACGTTTTGGATTTCTGATTTTCAGATTTGGGATGTTCAACCTGTATTCAATTCTTCCCTTTCCTCTGAGTGGTTTTCAAACTTTTTTGACTCTGACCCACAGTAGAAACACTTTATAATAAAAACATGCAGAATCACATGAAGGAAAAATTTTATAAAACTTTATTTTGACCTCGTATTTGATGTGCTATATTTTCTTCATTGAGAAGCTGTGGAATGAAGTTGATTTTGTAAACTACAGACAGGAGCATTGTATCAACCCTGAAGTTCAACCTTCTCTTTGACTTATCTGTATATGTGATAATACATTGCCTTACTATTTAAAAACCCTAGTTTTAACATGTTAAACTGATTTTGTGGCATTTCTCTACTAGATAAACTCCTCGTATTCTTTACAACTCTTAAGTACAAAAGTCCTCAGATTAAAAATGGAAAACTAAAATATCAAAAGTACTTAATTATTGAAAACCAACACTTCTCAAAGAAAAAAAAGATATATCACTCACCTAGCTGTGTACATTTTACAAACAAAGCATTTTCTGGTCCACAGCCAGTGCTTCTTGATAAGAAGGGGATAAAGTGTCCTATCCAAGCAGTCATCATGATGCACAAGCCTTTTGTTCATAAGAAAGTAAATGATTAAAATTAAAGTGAAAATTTACGATCTGTAAACGAATATATCTGTACCTCAACATTTAGGAACATAATACGAAAGATTTTTTTTGCTTATGAAAGATTTAGGTAAACTACTCGGTTACACCAGATTTGGCCAAAGTGTGTTCCACAAAATACTTTCTCCAAAATATTTTGAAAACAAGGTTTTCTTTCTTGTGAGAGAGACTTCCCAAATCCTTTTATGGTAGCGTGCACTGTGACACTCTAAGAGGGAGCTATCGTATGCAGCATTTCTTGAATATATTCCATCAGAGAATCCTTGGTTTACTTAATGCTTAATACCTTTTTATGGAACATAGTGAGCAGGACTACTTGGAACAGGGCTATTTAACCTAGATTAACTGTTGTTACAATGTGGTTCTAGTTTTTTATTATCCCCTTTATTAAAATCTAAATCTGGCTCCTGGTATAATATGAATTGGTAAGATTTTAGTTTTAGGTGTCAGAATTATGAAACTTTGATCAAAGTCAATCTCTCTACTCTGCCACTAATCAGCTGCATGGCTTTGGGTAAATCCCTTAAACCAGCGGTCCCCAACCTTTTTGACATCAGGGATCGGTTTTTACTATATAAAAAAATTGAAGACAATTTTTCCACGAACGGAGTGGGAGGGAGGGGCTGAGGGATGGTTTCAGGATGATTCAAGTGCATTACCTTTATTGTACATTTTATTTCTATTATTATGCTGTAATATATAATGAAATAATTATACAATTCACCATAATGCAGAATCAGTGGGAGCCCTGAGCTCGTTTTCCTGCAACTAGACAGTCTCATCTGGGAGTGATGGGAGACAGTGACTGATCTGACAGGAGGCAGAGCTCAGGTAGTGATGCCAACGATTGGGAGCAGCTGTAAATACAGATGAAGCTTCACTCCCTCGCCTGCTGCTCACCTCCTGCTATGCAGCTGGTTCCTAACGGGCAACTTGATCTGTGGCCCAGGGGTTGGGGACCACAGCCTTAAACAATGATGGACCTCCGACTCTTCAGAAAAATGAAAGGACTTCACAAGAATATTATAAAGGTCCCTGACAATTCTAAAATTTCATTTTTTTCTTTTAGTAAGAAAGGATAGCAAGTATTAAACGTCACCATCAGAAAACGATGTGAATGTGGAATGGTACTGAATGATTAAATCTACCTATAAGATGAAAATAACTTGTAGTCTAAATTACCTTTTAAAAAATTCCTCACCAAAGTTCCACATTGCAAACTCTTAATATAAATTGCTTTTCTCTTTAGCACTGAAACAGATCGTTTCTTTTGTTGACCACTGCATCAAGAAATTTCCTTGAGTTTCAAGGCCAGTTCTTATCTTTCAACCTTAGACGCACACTGTTTACAACACTATGCCCCTATGTTACAAGAAATGTAAGGAAAATAAGACCTTCAGAGAGAAGAGTGGATTGTCTCCTACCTTATGTTTACTGTGAGGCAGGCACATTTCCCCTCATTTGAATAGAAAAGCAGGCTTATATAAAATTTTAAAAGCATTTTTTAAGACTTTTTTTTTAGACTAATTAAGTGCAGTAGTGAAAAGGGGGGACCAGCCAAAATTTTAATAACATTATCAAAGACATAAACGTACTATATGTAATTTTATTAAGTCTTATAAATCCAAGGTTATGAGATTTCCTTGCTCTTGCCTCACCATTCTTCCCTAGGGGCAACTCTTTTCCACTTAAAACTTTTTACAATTTTGCTCCCCAACTTCCTTTTATAGAACTATTATAATTTTGGTTAAATAGATATTTAATGTTTAAATTATGATGAATACTACTTCCACGTAAGCTACAGAACTGACTACCCTTTCCTCTTATTGTACAATATTTTGTTTTCTAGCTACTAATTCTCTCCTGTTTGCATTTGCTACATTTTCAGTGTACCTGTTACTAATTCGGTTCCCTATGTACTGACAGAATGATGAACATACTGTCCATTTGAGTTAAACACCAACAGGAGGTCTGTCAGTTCTATTTTTCTTCCCAGACATCCTTCCTGAATTCTCTTGTGCTCCTGGCTCCAGTCCCTGTACTGAACTGTTCTCTAGGTCTGGTATGCAGCTGTCATACTAGGATTTCACTTTCCCATCACCCTCAGAATTCCTTTTATGTCTATTTAATCTATTCTGTGTGGCATCCCATGTCTTTCTTGTTCATGTTTATTCTTTGTGTGAAGTGCTTCTACTTCCTCTGGTAGCTTTCTGAGAAGGAGTGCATGGGATATAAAATTTTGGAGACTATTCACTAAAACCAAAAAGTAGTAGAAGCAAGGACCCTCTGAAAGCATCAGTTCCTATTATTATTAATTAGCAATTTATTATACAACTATTTACTGGTTCCTAATTACTGGGAATACATGGTCTGTCATTGCTCCACAGAAAAAATAGTCTCAGAAGGAATCAAACCAGCAACAGAGCAAGGTTTATTCTTACATATTGGTACTTCTTAAACTGAGATTTCCTAAATAAGGAGGAAATGAATAGCTTTATTTATGGACTAGAGACATCAGCTATACATAATTTATAACTAATCCCCAAATCTCATTTTAGACTATTAGCTCCTTCCCAATTTAAAACTTTATCAAAGTATTAAGACTTCACATTTGTCAAATATTAGAATTACTCTTCTCTTTCCCTAGTTCTTTGTTATCTCCTTCAAATTCTGGCAAAAATAAGAAATCTAGAAAAGTTGCAAATGCGCAAAGAACCTATATTATAAATACCATGGATGACCAGTACCTGAATAACAGCTGTTTTATTTAACAATGGAAATACTTTTAAAAAGTATTTACAGATTTTAACCCTCTAATAAGTAGTAAAGTATTTCTTAAAGATGTTCCACAAAATGAACAATACAGGATGCAAATGGATACAAAGTTGGTAACTGCATGGAAAGCAGACACTTATTTTTGCTGTTCCCAAGCCAAGGTGCAATGATGATTATTTTTACCCCTTTTTTTCCTTTAAATACCTGTGCTTTTATGCTGTGTAATAAAGAGAAGGAAAAGAGCAACAAAACGCTAAGTGCTGCCACTTACCTTATGTCAGTAATGACAACAACATGTTCACAGTCTCCCTGATGACAGTATAAGTAAGGAAAGCCTAGTTTAATATACAAGTCATTGAAGGTGAAATCTTCCATTCTAGCAGTCTGAAACTTTCCATAGCCTCTATCATGGGACTCTGACCACTCAATGATAGTTCTGTAGGAAGAAAAAAGCAAAAAGGCAAGGATATGACATGGCTCCACAAAAACTGAAATACTACAGAAAAGGGTTTGTGACCGCTGAAATTCATACAACCTGGCTCACCCAACTAACTGGACAATTGCCATCTTGAGATGAGACCACAGTGCTTGATACATGTTGGGATCAGGACATTGAATTTTTCTTCATCTATTTGAGAAGTAATTCTCAAAATGTGGTCCCTAAGGTCAAAATTACTTTCACAATAATACTAAGATGTCATCTGCCTTTTTTAATTCTTACCCTCTCAAAAGTGACCAGTTTTCTGGAGGCTACATGATGTTTATCACTTCAGCAAAATGTATAACAATTTCTCGCTTTTGTTTTTGGAAACTATATTTTTTTCACCAAAACGTTAACATGTAATGAGATTATTTAAATTAATATTTCAAATATTCCTTAGTTTCAATTTCTAATATGATAAATATTGATAGCTATAACCCCACATAAGCAAAACTATACCTGCTCAAATCTCTACATTCCGGGTATCTTTTATCATTGTAAAATGTTCCTTCAAAATAAAAGAAGGCTGATTTATATAGGTCCTACAAGAAAACAGATGTTATTGAGAGAAAGCCTACAATTAACAACTATAAAAAGTATTAATTCAAAATTTATAAATCATAAAATCACACTAACATGTTACAGTAGCTTTATGAAACTTCATAGAATATACTCAGCATATTAAATTTGTTTAAAATTTAATGGGAACCTACTATGTGACAAGTACTATGTTAGTTATCAGGGATGAAGGTGTAAAGATGCGTTCCCTGCTGCTATTTTGAATTTTGTCCTGTTGTTGATTTAGTCACTAGTTTTGATTTAAATTTGCATATTATCCCCGAGACTCACAAAAGGAACCCAATTAGAATCACATAAACTTCAGTGTTACTTCATTATATGCATAGACAGCAGTGATAGCTATTTTGGAGACTAGAACTAAAAGCTAAACAAAATCTTATCTTTGATGTCTCCCCTGTGAAAACAACAATCATTGATTGAGTTATATTTTTCTGGCATTTTTTAATATGTTCAATGAGTTCCCTAAAAAAAATTCTCTCCTTATATTTTCAATAACTCTTGGGCAGACAGAATATGAATTTCTATGTTTACGCAAGCAATCTTGCCCAAGTACCACAGTAGTAGCAAAACTGGTCTAAGCCCTCAGGTTTCTTCACTTTTGTTCTTCCAGAGTTTTCTATCAAAGGGGTGGCTCTTAATCCTGACTGCAAAATGGAATCACAGGAACACCCAAGACCAAGTTTCACCTCAGACTCATTAAATGAGAATTTTTGAGGATATGGTCCAGATATCAGTATTTTTCCAAAGCTCTCTAGGAAAAATAATGCAAGCAGAGTTGAAAACCACTGTTAGAACTGTTCTCCACCATACGCTTAGAAATAGGCCCCTGGAAGACGGTCAGAAGACCTGAGTTTTTTTCCTTAACCTACTGCTGATTATAATAGCTTTGTGACTCTGGGCATGTATCTCTCCTCAGCCCTCAGTTTCCTCACCTGTAAAATGAGAATAATCTTTGTCATAGTATCTGACAGGATTGTGGTGAGCATCAAAAGCAATTTATGACCTGTAGAAGATATGTAAGTTTCAGGTACTAAAATAATTTTACCCTAATACTACAATTTCTCTCCTACTTCTTGGAAGCTTTTATTTTTCTTTCATAATTGTCTTCATTCCTCCATTTACAGATCATGTGGCACTGGTATCAGACATTCTTGCCAAGACCAGTTCTGCTGTTTCTCCTTGGACCTGTTTAAATCTCACTGACCCTCTGGACCCTCATGTAAAATATGAGTAAAGCCATTACTTTCCTCATAGGTCGTTGTGGAGATATAAAGACACTGAATACCAAATAGAAAATCTGACACTTTATACACTTCTAAACCCTCAAAGAGGTAAGCCAGGGTCCAAAATAAGGTTCAATGTGTATAAAATTTTGTTCATTACAAAACGCTTCTACAGAACTTCATCTTAAGTGATTTAGGCAACTTAAATCACTTTTGCTATTAATTACTGATTACCAGGTAGACCTAAAACAACAAATATGTTTTCCATCTAAATCGTAAGTCATCCATTAATAACTTCTCCTTATCTCAGTTATAAATGGGTAGCATGGAAGATGTGAGTAATCTCAATACCAGTGAATTTTCATTTTTAACAGTAACCAAAAGATAATCACTAACCGGTTTCCCTATTTTGTCAGTGCCTCAGCCAGATGAACTGACCAAGTTCCAAGTGGGGGGGAGGGGTTGGGGACCACCAACCAATATGCAAAAAACAGTGTAAGAAGTTATTTCTGCTAGTAATCGAACTTACATTGCCCATTTTACAAAGTAACTACTGATAACTAGTACAGCCATTTGAACAAAGTCATGATTTATATACAACTTTAAGCATTTATTAGTTATTTACTCTCCTGCAAATATTCAAATCAGCTATAGTAGAACTTCAGAAATAGTCCTAGGATCCTATGCGAGGGAAATGGTACTGGGAGAGGAGCGCTACAGAGGCTTGGTTAAGGAAATCTTCAAAACTTAGGTTTATTTTACTATTTTTCCTTTACAAAAAAAGTTATAATAAGGAATAGAATAATACATGTGTAAAGTATGTTCTTAGAGCTCCTCTAAGAAAGACCTTTGAGAAGCTCATGCCTATAACGCCAGCACTCTGGGAGGCCAAGGTGAAAGGACTGCTTGAGGCCAGGAGTTGGAGACTGGCCTGGGCAACACAGCGAGACTCAAAAAAATTTAATGAATTAAAAAAAAGAAACACCCTTCAAGTCTTGCTTAGTGGTTGGAATAAAGATTCTCACTTCCTTCGCTATAAGAGCTGCAACTCCCTCCTTTGTTCCATGATTGCCAGTGGAATACACCTAAACATACCCCTGTCAATAAAAGCCTCAAAACTCAGGGACTTATTTTCAATTTTGTTTGGTATGACAATGACATGAGATGAACTGATGAGATAATTCTGGCAAAATGTTGAGAACTGTTGCAGGTAGGCAACAGGTACATTAGAGGTTCATTATACTAGTCTCTTTTTTGTTCGAAATTTTCCAAAACAAAACTGTTGTTTTCTTAAACAACATAAACTACAACTGCCAATCAATGAAAGAAAAATTTCCAAGGGTCAGAAAATTGTTAGCATCAGCAAAATCTCACTTACTTGTTCACCTTTCCAAAATATAGCTGGAGAACAAGGAAGCAAACAAAACAGATCTCTGAACAAAGATACTAGAAGCTTGCTGTTGCACATATTTTAATCACAGCATTGCTCAACTGTTCACTCAGTGCCTATTCGCCACATAAACAAAATGATAGAGAAAGACATCTAAAGCCAAGTTTAATGCCAGCGATATAGAAAAGAAGAAAGAATGTGGGCTTTGAAGGTGAAATGACATAGATCTAAATAAAGCCCCCATCACTGCTTACTGAACTTGGGCAACTCTCGACACTGCTCTGAAATCATTCTTTCTCATACCTGTAAAACGGTGGTAATTGATTCCAAAGGTAGCATACATGTGGCATGTGGTAAATGCTCAATAATCAGAGGTTATAGTAGACAGAAGAGGCAGAAAGAGCATAACAGTAAATGTGTAAATATTTTTAAATGTGACTATAGGTCATTTAGCCCATGCTTAGAAAACATCTAAAGCCATCAGCATCTACATACAAACACAATAAATTGACTAAGTCTTGTTAAAAACATTCTCCAGGGTTTCCTGAAGGTAAGAATTATCCCCTAATCTGACTCAAAACAGCTTGAAGGCCAGGCGCAGTCACTCAAGCCTACAATCCTAGCACTCTGGGAGGCAGAGGTGGGAGGACCATCTGAGCTCAGGAGTTTCAGACCAGCCTGAGCAAGAGTAAGACCCCATCTCTACAAAAATTAGAAAAAATAGCTAGGTGTCACAGCACACGCCTGTAGTCCTAGCTACTTGGGAGGCTGAGGCAGGAGGACCACAGTTTGAGGTTGCAGTGAGCTACAATGACACCACTGACTGCACTATACCCAGAGAGACAGAGTGAGACTATACCTCAAAAAAAAAAAAAGAAAAACTGCTTTGATTGTGGAAAATGTCGAAATAAGAGTGCCCTCCTGGCTCTCTGCTCTCAGAGTCGGAGGTGAAATAGGCAGACCACTGCACGCGAGTGAACTCCACTTCTACAGGACCAGCTCTGCGGATCTACAGAGAAACAGCGTGGGACACAGGATCTCAGTGGAAAACAGAGGTGAATCGGAAAACTTCTCGCGAAGTAGAGAGACTGTCGGGTGCCTTAGAGAGGGAGCCCGGTTCCCGCTCCGGCCGGCATCTGTACCGGAGTGTTTTCATTCCCCGGGGAGACCACCCTTCCCCAACCGTGCCCCACACCCTCGCAAGCAGGGAAGTGGCTGAAGTCTGCTGACAACAGTGGTGTAGGCAGACGGGCT
>CAUYRT010061832.1:0-24235 GCA_963574885.1 Lepilemur ruficaudatus | reverse complement strand
TTTATAGCAGCACAATTCACAATTGCAAAGTTGTGGAAACAACCCAAGTGCCCATCAATACATGAGTGGATTAATAAAATGTGGTATATGTATACCATGGAGTACTATTCAGCTATAAGACACAATGCTGATATAGCATCTCTTGTATTTTCTTGGATGGAGCTGAAACCCATTCTACTAAGTGAAGTATCTCAAGAATGGATAGACAGGCACCACATGTACTCACCAGCAAACTGGTTTCACTGATCAACACCTAAGTGGACACATAGGAACAACATTTAGCGGGTGCGGGAGTGGGGATGAGGGGATGGGTATATACATACATAATGAGTGCAATGTGCACCTTCTGGGGGATGGAGATGCTTGAAGCTCTGACTCGAGGGGGAGGGGGGAAGGGCAATATACGTAACCTTAACATTTGTACCCCCATAATATGCTGAAATAAAAAATAAATTAAAAAAAAGAAGAGTGATTATCTTTCCCTGTAGAACTTAAATAAATGTAGAAAGGTGGAGGACTTTAGGTGAAGCTCATGATGTTGGGATATATTCCCAACACTGGGAGTGTGAAAGTGTAAAAACATGCTTCTATTAAGGAAAAAAAAAAGGAATTTGGTAAAAGTTAAAGAAATCTCCTTTTTTTAAATGTCCAAATAAATCTTCCAAGTTAAGAGAAAAAGAAATAAATGCTGTCCAAATTTCTTGATATTTTGGGATAAACATACCAAGGTCCTCCCGAACACCTTCTGCTTTACATAAGTATTTTCCCCACCTCCTTCTGTTGGTGATGCTGTGGTAAACCTATGCGTAGTTCCACATGATTGCACTGTAAATGGGCAAACTCTGTTTAGAAAGAAACGCATACATAAATGAGATAGCAAGTCAGAAAACTGTTTTGATCCTGTGAATCCATCCATGGGGCTAAATTCAAAAGAAATAGCTTAGTTGAAGAAAATAACAACATGCAAGGAGATATTTGCTGTTGCCTTGTGTATGATTATGGGGGAAAAAAAAGAAAATTAATAAGAATGGTTAAGCATCTTTATATCACAAGTTATTCAGTAACAATATGCTACTAACAAGAAGAGAAGCAGCACATGAAATATTTATGATAAATTGTTTAGTGCAGGCAATGGTGAGAACATGATATACATACCATGCTTGGATCTGTGAAAATACACGCACATGTGGCCACATCCTAGAAGGGAGTGTGGAAGTGTAAAAACATGCTTCTATTATGGAAAAAAAAAAGGAATTTGGTAAAAGTTAAAGAAATCTCCTTTTTTTTTTTTAAATGTCCAAGCAAATCTTCCAAGTTAAGAAAAACAGAAATAAACGCTGTCCAAATTTCTCGGTATTTTGGGATAAACATACCAGGGTCCTCCCGAACACCTTCTGCTTTACATAAGTATTTTCCCAACCTCCTTCTTCACTTATATGCCCCTCAAAGCTCCTAAATAAAATTAATACAGTCAAAAGAATTGTTTTTAAAGGGCAAAGAGAAACAATTTCAGGACTCCATAAAAGGAGAAAAAGAAAAAGCTTTTTTTTCATTCTTTGGCAGCTTGTTAGAGTCTCAGAGCCTGTGTTATTGAAAGCCCAGGGGGACAAGCGTTAAGGTGAATCTATTGCCAAGCCTGAGCCCTTTAATGAGTGCATTGATCGGAGGACAGAGGCAAGAAAGCTCAGTCCGGCGACACCTGAATGAATATAAATTTCGCCCGGATTGAAGATCCTCCACAGTCAGCCTGCTCCATGCTGACAGTATTAGAGAGAGGAGAGAAAAGCAATTTGGGTCTTCAGTCTCAATTCTCGTCATGCTGTTGGCAGTTCTAAGAAGGACAAGTTATGACTATTTTACTTCTAAAGGCAAGGAGAACTTGTCAAAGATTTCCTCCCTGGAAGTGACAATCGAGAATGGGTCTACTTGATACCGATTTTCAACCTGAAATCATTCTGTTTGATTGGAGAAGGAAGTGCTGAAAACCAATATAATTGTTGGGAAACCGGGCAGGCTGCTTTAGCAGAGAGTGAGTGCCCCGTCACGGGAAGGGTGCAAACGAGAGCGAGTTGGCCAGTGGGCAAGATGTTTCAGAAGAGCTCACACGTGAAAGGGAGACCTGCAGGGCAGGTGGAGGGCTTGATACTGGGTCACCTTTCAAATTACTCCAATGTAAGTCCTCTATCAGTCTAGAAAACCAGCCAGTGGAATGGCAAGGATCACCGGTTTTTGAACCAGACAGATGGAGTTTTGGATTCTGGCTTCTCTCTTGTGTGACACTGGACCACTTACTGTCCTTCTTTGTGTGCACCTCTGTCTCTTCAGCAATCAAATATTACCCAACTCGTAGGTCTGTCTTGACAGTTTAAACCAGGAAATGTGTGAATATAGACTGCTTATCACAGTACCTGAAGTGTAACCTGTTATGTTGTTATGATGATAATTGTCCTGTATTTTTCTTGAGATTCAGCTACGATGTATTGAGCGCTGCACGGATGCTTGACATTTTCACCTGTGTTATTGCACATAAACTCCTCAACCGCTTTAGGAGGAATGGATGATTAACTTCATTTTCCAGAAGAAGATACTGAGGTTCAGAGAGGCTCGGTGACACCTTCAAAGGCCACACAGCTCCCTCAAGGGATGGCTGTTTTCTGATATATCACATTCACACTTAAGGTGCCTAGCACAATGTCTAGCACATAGTAGATGCTCAATAAAAGTGAGGACCCCCCCCAAGGACTCGAACTCTGCTCTGCCTGCACATCAGCCCCTTTCTACCCTCCAGCCCTCCCTTCCACCCTGCCCTGAAATTCTATTTCTTGCTCACCTGCTTCCCCTAAATGCTAATGCCCTTGACTCTTCTCTCTCCTCTCCCCTTTGTCCCCCTCCAGACGCTGGCACATCAGCACCTTTGGATTTGTGCAGCCTCTTCAGAAGTATGTTTGATGCAAACAATAGTCCCGGCTTTTGCTTTTTCAAGAGGCATCAGCACAATCCGAGCAGACACCGGTGACTCATTTTGATCATCGCCTTTAAACAATTCGCTCTGTGAGCCGGACTTGACAGGCCTCACTGTGCCGTGAAATCTAATACTATTTTTATGCCTTTTAATCTATCTTTTAACAGCCTTTTTGTTTAGAACTCTGTGCCCTGGATTCACTGAAAGCATATTTTTGAGAGTGGTGAGGAAAACTTGGCCTGTCTTAATCAAAGGCTCTGGGAGACCTAGTCTGGGGTCCTTATCCAATCCTCGACTTCCCTGACGCCTCCCCCACTGCTCCCTTTCACGATGGCCTCAGCGGGAACTTTCCTGGCAGCTTGTCAGAGCCGCTGGCTGGCTTCTTCCATCTTAATAACTGCCGAGCTCTCCAAAGTAGGAGGTTGTCAAAATGTTTCTAAAGCGCCAGAGTTGCTCAATTGAGTCACTGCTATTGGAAAGTCATTATGGAAATAAATTTTCAGGGTGGATGTCAGGGAAGGGGTTAGTCCCTTCCTTCTGAAAGTCTTCCAAGATACCCCACAGGCAAGGCAGAGCTATAGGCCTCTCTCTTGGGTTCCTTAAGAACCGGGTCCATATCTTTTTGCTCATATTCCATTTAATATGACAAGCATTCATGAAGCATTACATGAAGCATTGTACCGTATTTGTTTCAATGTCTTTCTTTTAGACTATGCCATGAGTTCCTTTGTCTTATTAGGAGTTTAGGGTGAGGATGCAGCACTCAGATCCGACAACTCACTTTTGCTCTTCTCTGGAGATCCAGACTAAGAGAATCGCACATATGAGAATGACAGTGAAATGAGTGACAAACTGGTTTTATTAACACAATAACTGGGCAAGCAACTTATATTTTTATTGCTGGGATTTCTGGTCAAACCGAGTTGGAGAATGGTACGGGGGCTTGGGTCCCATGGGGTGCTTTGGCTTCCCCCAGTACCCTGACTCTGGGACCCATGTGCTTCAGCCAGGTCCCAAGAGGGATCCTGAGACCCTTACTACCACCTTCAGAGTGCATGGAGGTCAAACAAGACCTCATGGGGCAAGAATGGGGGCAGGAAGTGAAAGAGAAGGCCAGGCTCTGTGTCTGGGGTCTGGGGGGCTCGAGGTCACAGCCTTTCAGCTGCGCATTAACTCCCCCCGGTGATTTGAGAAATTGTTAGAAATGTTCTCTTTTTCCCTATGGGAAAAACAGGAAGAAATATTTCCTCTTCCCAAACATACCAAGAGTAAGTGAAACTTAGGCAGAGAATGTAGAAGGGCTCAAAACCCATCACAAAGATTACAGTTGAATGGAGCCTCCAAAAGATTCAGGTCACCTTTGCTCAGTTGGGAAAACATGAGAGGCAGCACAGTCGTCACGCTTGGGGCAGTGGTTAGAGCTGGCCTGTCCTGACTGTCTCTATCTCCCCTATGCTTGGAGTCTGCAGATTTGGGAACATCCCTTGTCTGATGACGATGGTCCAGCCACTTTGCAGCTTGCTCTGCAGTGAGGAATGAGCTGTGACCTCCCCGAGTTTCTGTCTCCACCTTTGGCTTTCAAAATAAAATGTCTCTCGGAGGAGGAGGAGGCCTCTGAGGGCTATGAAGGAGCCTCTTTCTTTAATAAACTTTCCCCTTCCCAATCACAGGGTTATTGTTACAAATTTGCTTTCTTGGTGTGTCCTAAAGTCATAAATTTCCCTTCTCTCCACTGACTCTACCTTTACAGTCCAGGATCAAGCCAAGAAATGTAGTCTGGGATGTTACCTTTTAGACAAGTAAAGAGTGATGGCAGATGAGTTCAATGTGATGGGTTCACTTTGGAGACAGGACTCTAGGCCAGAAGCCCATCAGATTGCAGCAGGAGGGTTGGGGGAAAGGAAACGCCAAACTCTGCCATGAAATTGCCCATTTCAGCAACTGGAGGACTTGAGACTCGGGTGGGGCCAGGAGGTGGGTGTGTGCAGAGCCCGGATCAAGAAGAGAACCTGGGCATTGGATCTCAGGCCTGCCTAAGAGGAGGACACTTAGAGTTAGGTCTGTGTCCCCAGTTCTGAAGACTTGGAGACCAAGTTCTTCATCCACAGAGGGTTGAGACCAAAACAGTGCCATGCACGACTGTTCACATTTCCCAGGGTCCCTGCCAACTGCCCAGTTGGACCATGAATACCAGTCTCTGGCCAATATGCTTAGAAATCTTTCTTCTCTTCCATAGGAGGGGTTGCAGGTAGAGTTTCAAAAAATCAGCATCTGAGTTGACTCTTGAAGGATGGGTAGAAATTCGGGCTCACTAGTAGAAAGGAAAATTCCTTCAGAGCAGAGGAAGTTGCATTGATAAAGCACAAGTGTACAAAGTGTCATGGCAAATTTTAAGCTCCACATGTTCATGTGTAGGTGGAATTCATGGTGTGGGTAAAAAGGGACAGGAAATGAGCCTGGAAGGATAATCAGAGACCATCTAGGTACTTACATGTCACTCTAAGTTGTTGGGTTTTTGTCCTGAAATCATCTGGGAGCTACCAATTTTTAAATAAGGAAGAGCATTTCTACTTCCAGCCATGATGAAGCAGCATGTCCTGGATTTACCTTTCCACTTTAAATAACTAAACACATGGACAAAAAAGAAAACAACGATTTTCATACATTGGAAAACAGGCAGTGCAGGAGGACAGTAATCCTTGAGAAAAGAGGAACACATGAGACACGTTTTATGAATACTTCTCTCTGTTTTTCTGGAGTGAATTTCCAGCCTGCAGGTCAAGGGAAAGGAACCCAAACTGAGTCCAGTGGTCTTGCTGAATTTAGGAGATAGAATTGAGAATTTGGGAAGGCTAAGGTAGCTGAGAATCTCTGGGCAGTGCTCCAGAGAGGAAAGAGCTCTATTAAAAAGAGCTCTGGAGTTTTGTAGAAGAGTCCTTTTGAGTCTAGCTGGGTACTGATCAACACATGCAATAGAGGAAACTACCTGAGGCCAGGGATAAAAACACCTGGAAGGAGTAAACAGAAAAATTCCTGGAGTCACGTAAGTCTGGGAATAATCTGTGTTCCTGACAGCTGTTATGAGAGACCTCATATTGCACAGAACAGCAGGTTGAGCACTCAAAAGGGTATTGTCTTACTGAGGGGGCAAAATTAATGTGAGCCTGCCTGGGAAAGCATAAAAGCAGGACTTGAGAGGCTCAGCCTGTTCCCAAGTATCTTAACTGTACCCAAGAACAAATTTCAAGAATACTTACAGAAATACGGAAAAAAAAATGTAGCATCTGGCAAGTTAAAGTCACAAATACCTGGCATCTTATTAAACATTACTACATACTCAAAGAATAAGGAAAATATGACCCATAATAAGGATAAAAAATCAACCAATAGAACCAGACATAAATTAAATGACATAAATGATATAATTAGTGATATAATTACAAGGAGATTAACACAGCTATTATAAATATATTCCGTTTGTTCAAGAAGATAGAGGAAGACATTAGCATAGAGACATAGAGGGTATGAAAAAGACTCAAATCAGGCTTCTAGAGATGGAAAAATATCTGAGACGTGAAATACATAGGATGTTACTAACAGCTGATTAGATGCTACAGAGGAAAAGATTAGCAAACTTCAAGGTAATGCAATAGAAATCATTAAAAATGAAACACAGAAAAAAGACTAAAAAGAAAATAAATAGGGCATCAGGGTGCTGTGGTATCACTTCACAAGGCCTAATATATGTGTAACCAGAGTCCCAGAAAAAAAACAGAGGGCAAAGATATTCAAAGAAGCATGTTCCAAATTTTTCCAAATTTGCTGAAAAGTACAAACTCTTAAATCCAACAAGCTAAGAGAATTCAAAGCTGAAGAAACTAGAAGAAAACTACACCAGTGCACATCATAATCAATTTTCTTAAAACCAGTGATAAAGAGAATATCATAAAACTATAAAAAATGTGCAATGAAAGATAAGAATCCCAACAAACTTTTTGTTGGTGTCAACTCAGACCATGGAGCAAGATCTTTAAAATACTGAAAGAAAAAAAAATCTACCTAAAATTCTATATCAAGCAAAAATGTCTTTCAAAAACAGGATGAAATGAAGACAAATCAGAGGAGAGATTTGTTTGGATATATATTTTAGAAAAGTCATTCTGCTGATAGGACAATATAGTGATGGGCAGGAGAATATTTTAATAGTCTTGACATTAAATGATGAGAGCATAAATTAGAACCGTTATTGTAGGGATAAAGAAAGGGATGAGTTGGACAGATACTGACTCTTGTCTGCCCAGAAAATACCCATTGGTCCTCCAAAGTCCCAAATGGCAGAAATTGTGTATCCTCCATCTCTGATTCCTGAGGATTTAGGGCAAGGACACTGGTGGCTCTTGGAAAATACTTTTTCAATTCTGGTCACCTACCTTCGTGCTGAATCTTGTCTATACCACTCAATTTTACTAGATATTTGCTTCTTTTTAAAATCATGTTGGTTATATAGTTGTGCATCATTGTCAGTACAACCGAAATTATTAATTTCAAAATACAATAGTTTGTTTTGAAGCCTTGTCCCTATTGCAATGTCATGAGATACATTTACTAATCTTTTCTTCTAGTTTTCTGTGTTTTCTTCTACAAGACAACCTGAATTGATTTAAAAAATGCTAATGGAATTGAATATTAGAATAGGGTCAACGATAAGCAGATTCTAAAACCTGAATTTTCAGTTAGTAGTAAATATTTCAAAGTAAGATGTCTGTTTTTTCAATAATAAAAACTCCTACAATTTAGGCAGCAAACATAACACTGTTGAATTAAAATCATTACAGCAGCAATTGAATTATGTGTTCAGAACTAAGGGTGGCTTTAATTAAGGCATCCTTAATTTATTCAGCAAAAAGAATGAAAGTATTACCAGTAATTTTCAATTTAGTTTTCAAGGTCTTGTTCCAATACCACCATAGCTTTCCCTGATTCTTCTAGGAAGAGGAAAATGCCTATTCCTTTTGTTTCTAGTATACTGTGTAAATATTTTTACGGTTTTTATCAGCTTGAACTCTCTTCCCCAATCCCTTGTGAGCTACTACACATTTACTTTTTAGGTTAGAAGTTCCTTCTTCCAAATAGCATTTCCCAAACTCCTATGCCTGGGCAGATGTCCCTTCTTTGTACTGTCATTGACCCAGATATTTCCCCTGGTATAGGCATCACTTAGCTGGGTCATTCTCTATGTGCCTGCCCCTTATCTCCACACTGTAGACAGAGTAAGGGAGGAGACTGTGTCTCTCAAGGTCACATGGATCCCAGTGCTTCTTAGAATTCCTGTCACATAGTAGGTTAATTTTTAAATCAACACAGGAGTCTAAATCATCCTAGATCTTCAATTCTTGATATGCATGGTACTTGGCACACAATATTTGCTCACAAATAAATATTGGTTAGCTGGAATTGAAGCAAAGTCCTTGCCCATGCAATCTGGAGAGAGATACATAACTAGACCATAATACAACTAAGAATGTGCCAAACACTGAAGGAACAATTAATTCTCATTGGAGGTCTTGGAAGTATAATAGAAGATTGAAGCTCTTAACAAATGGTGAGGGAAACTAAATGGATAAAGAGGGAACCTAATGTCACAATATTAAATATATAAAATGATAAATATATAAAACTATCTGCCTACAACCAACTGATCTTCAACAAAGCAGACAACAACATACACTGGGGAAAAGAAACCCTGTTCAATATGGTGGTGGGAAAATTGGATAGCCACATGCAGAAGAATAAAATAGAACTCTTACATTTCATCACTCACAAAAATTAATTCAAGATGGATAAAAGACTTAGATCTAAAGCATGAAACCATAAGAATTCCAGAGGAAAATGTAGAAAAACCTTTTATAGATATCAGGCTAGGCAAAGTAGTTATGTCTAAGACCCAATGTCAATCATGGTAGCAACAAAAATTAATAAATGAGATTTGATTAAACTAAAAAGCTTCTTCACAGCTAGTGAAACAATCAATAGAACAAATAAACAACATACAGAATGGGAGAAAATATTCACAAGCTACATATCTCATAAAGGGTTAATATTCAACATTTACAAAGAACTCAAGCAAATCAGCAAGAGAAAACAAACAATTTTATTAAAATACGGGCAAAAGACATGAACAGAAGCTTCTCAAAAGAAAGACAATGGGCCGGGCGCGGTGGTTCACGCCTGTAATCCTAGCACTCTGGGAGGCCGAGGCGGGTGGATTGCTCAAGGTCAGGAGTTCGAGGCCAGCCTGAGCGAGAGCAAGACCCCGTCTCTATTAATAATAGAAATAAATTAATTGGTCAGCTAAATATATAGAGAGAAAAAAATTAGCCGGGCATGGTGGTGCATGCCTGTAGTCCCAGCTACTTGGGAGGTGGAGGCAGAAGGATCGCTTGAGCCCAGGGGTTTGAGGTTGCTGTGAGCTAGGCTAATGCCACGGCACTCTAGCCCGGGCAACAGAGTGAGACTCTGTCGCAAAAAAAAAAAAAAAAAAAAAACCCAACAAAGACAATGGCCAAAAAACATATGGAAAAATTCTCAACATCACCAGTCATTATGGAAACACAAATTAAAACCACAATGACATATCACCTTACCCAGTTAGAATGGCTTTTATTAAAAAGTCCAAAAACAATAGATGCTGGCATGGATGCAGAGAGAAAGGAATGCTTATACGCTGTTGGTGGGACTGCAAATTAGTGCAACCTCTATGGAAAACAGTATGAAGATTCCTCAAAGAACTAAAAGTAGACCTGCCATTAGATCCAGTAATCCCACTATTGGATGTTTACCCAAGGAAAAGAAGATTTTTCATCAAATAGACACCTGCACTTGAATGTTTATTGCAGCACAATTCACAATTGCAAAGATGTGGAATCAACTCAAGTGCCCATCAATTCATGAATGGATTAATAAAATGTGTAATATGTATACCATGGAGTACTACTCAGCCATAAAAAGATGAATTAATACCTTTTGCAACAATCTGGATAGAACTGGAGACCATTCTCCTAAGTATCTCAAGAATGGAGATACACCGTATGTACTCAACACCGTATGTACTCACTATTAATTTGGAACTAACCAGTGAGCACACATGTGCACAGAAGGAAGTAAAACTCAGTGGAAATCAACCAAGGGGAGGGAGGAGGAGGGGAGGAAGTACCTATGTAATGGGTACTATGAACACTATTTGGGTGATGGGCTCACCTGTAGCCAGGACTCAAGCAATACAAAAATGGCCCATGTAACCTAAAACATTTGTGCGCTCTTAATATTTTGAAAAAAAATTGAAAGATTTTATCTCTATCAGGCTTGTGGTACAAAAAAAAATGCTTCAGGTCAAAGAGAGGTTATGTCAAATAGGAATTCAGATCTACAAGGGAAAATAAAATACAACAGAGATATTAAGAAAGTGAATATGAGATACTAAACAAGTAGGTAAATATCAAAGACTATTTTCTTTCTTCTTGTAACCCATGAAAAAGGTAACTGACTATTTATTTAAAGCACAAACAAAACCACTAACAACTGGGATATATAATGCATGTAAAAGTCATGACAACAATTTAAAACATATTTTGAATTTAATCACAAAGTAATAATCAGACAAATTCTGATGTTTATCCTAGAAGACAACTGGCATGAATTCTTCGGAAAAACCAATATTTTTAAAATCCAAAAAAGGCAAGAGAACTATTTTAGATTAAAGGAGACTAAAAAGACATGGCGACCAAATACAATTCATGACTCTTAGTTGGATAATGGCTCAAATACACACACACACACACACACACACACACACAAACACTCAAGTACACGTATGGATACACACAAGCAATGTAACAAGACTTCATTGGGGTGATTAATGGAATTTGATTTGAATATGAATAGCATGTTAGACAATGTTACTGTTTCAAAGAAATTCTATGGTGTGATCACTATATTGTGGTTATGTAGAAAAATGTCTTAGTTGTTTGGAGATACATGTAGCTGTGTAGTGTAGTGGTTAAAATGATGTGGTGATTACAACTTACCTTCAGATGGTTTAGAAAATAAAAAAGAAAAGAAAAGAAAAAATATTAGAGATTGCTATGACAACCACAGAAGCTCACCACTCCAATTTCCCTTCAAGAAAGAACCTGCCAGTCAGTTGCAAAAAGTGTGGTCATCTGACAGTTTCCAGGTCCTTCAACAGCCAACTCAGCTTTTGAGCTGAAGCCACACTCTTCTCCAGCAGCTCCCAGCCAGAGACTGACCACGGCATGGTACCAGCTGCCGTGGTACCGTGGTACCAAATCTTTGCTCTGATGCTCTCTGTGAGGTTGGCTGAGACACTGTGAGATCCTCATGGCCGAAGTCTGAGACACTCCCTAGCGGTGCTTCTTCCATCACCCTCTGTGTTTCACAGACTTTCCCCTTGAATTCCTAACCCAGTCTCGTCATTGCCTCCTTCTGATTGGCACCATTGTGCATCTAACTGGGGACTATACAGATGTGCACGTCTTACTCTTTCAACTCTAGTGTGGGTTTGAAGATTTCAAAATAATAAAAAGTTAAAAGCCATAATACAACAACAAAAAAAGCAAGAAGCACTCCTTGTAGCTAGGGTTCCCAAGTAATTCAGGTGTGGTTAATCAGAACCACTCACTCATGCGAAGCTTGGAATAAGATCTAAGTTAACTGGGGACAGTCACTGTGTGAAGGTCAATTTTTAGTCAGATGGATGGTGACAGAGATAGGGAGGCTATTTTGGTCAGAAGCTCCCCGATTCGACAGTTTCCTAGTGGCAACGGCGCTTTTCCATCTTAACAAGAACAACGGCTTTCTCAGGGCTGAGTGTTGTTCTGGACACTCAGCCTAGAGCTTGCCTTTCCAGATGTTACATCAATTTTTTTTTAATTCTACACAATACCCTAGACATAAATCTCTTTCTGCTTTAACAGCTTGTGTGGTTTCTGTCTTCAGCTGGATCTTAGCCAATGTGCAGGTAGAAATATATTTTTTTCTCATATGTATCTGAAGAATTTCTCCCTTGTTTTCTAGGTACTAATATTGCTATTGAAAAGATCACTGTCATTCTTATTCCAGTTCTTTAAATGTTTTCCCCATGGAAGCTTTTAGATGCTTATCTTTACCACTCATATGATGAAGCATTTTTTTGGTCATTATGTTGGGCGCTCAGTGGGCTCCTTCATCTGTTATACCAGTTACTGGATATTTATTCACTTCAGGTCCAGGAAATGTCCCTGGCTTATATCTTCAACAATTTCACCTAATTCTTTTTTATCTCATTGTGGGAGACCAACCATATGTTCAATCTCCTGGATTGATTTTCTTAATTTTGAATTTTTTAAATCCTTTTTCCCTTTTACTTTGTCCTTATGCTTTTTGAGAGATTTTTCGTTTGTATTTTTCCTTCCATACTTTGTATTTTTTCTCTTAGATTTTAATTTTTAAATGTTTTCTTTTTTTAATTTGTGGAAACTTTTTTGCTCTCTGTTTCTTTTTTATTGCTACCTATTTTTTTTTTTTTGGACAGATGTCATATCTTCTCTTATTCTTCCGAAGATAAAATGAATTTTAGAAAAGTTTTCTTCTGTGTCCTGCATTTGCTTGGTTTCTTCTGAGATACTTTTCCCTTCCACTGTTGCTGTTTTCTGTCTTTTCCAGTTTGGAAGCTTTTGTTAATGATTTATGATTTCTGATTGCCACCTCCCAAGTCAGAAATGAGTGAGTGAATCATAAAAAAGATTATTGTGAGCTACTTGTGGGTAGACAAAAGTCATTGATTATTGGGTTTCATTTTAGGGGGACTGTGTGTGAGTTGACTTTTTCATTGAGTGAAACTGAAATGCCACTGTGTGAAAATTACTAGTTTCTTAATAATAGCATTAAGTATTAGGATTACTCACTTTTCTGTGCCTCAGTTTACTCATAGGAAAAATGAGAATAATAATAGTACTTACCTTTTCAGATGAGGGTGAAATGAGTTAATAAATGTGAAATGCTTATTAGAACAATGCTTGGCACAGAGTAAGCACTACATTAGTGTGCCCTTCTCTGTGGTTTCACTTTTCATGATCTGGTCAATCTTGATCTGAAAATATTAAATGGAAAATTCCAGAAATAAGCCATTCATAAGTTTTAAATTGCACACTGTTCTGAGTAGTGTGGTGAAATCTTGCACCATCCTGCTCTGTCCCGCCTGGGACATGAATCTTCCCTTGTCCAGTTGTATCCACGCTGTAAACACTGCCCACCCATCAGTCACTTAGGAGCCATTTGGGTTATTGGACTGACTATTGAAGTGTTGCAGTGTTTCTGTTCAAGTAACCATTACTTTGCTTAATAATGTCACAAGAGCAATGATGCTGGCAATTTGGAAATGCCAAAGAGAAACCATAAAGTGATTTTTAAGTGAAAAGGTGACCTTGGTTTTCCTTGGCTAGGGTTTGGTACCATTTGCAGTTTCAGGTGTCCTCTGAGGGTCTTGGAATGCATCCCCTGTATTTTTCATCATCGTCGTCGTCATCATCATCATCATCATCATCATTGTTCTTGTTGTAGTGCTGTTTCTTACTCAAAGCATCCTTCAGTATGCTGCTGAGTGATCTCAATTTGGTTGCTGGTATTCTAAAGCAAGGCAGGGCTGGGGCTGGTGGTCTCATCAAATTTGCCAAGTTCTATTTTGATCCCTTATCCCCTCCCTTCACTGTGGCTGGTGTCCTGAGTCTGAGAACTCTTCAGTTCCATTTAGCTGGAAAATAAGCCTCTAATCTTCTGTGTGTGCCTGTGTGTGTGCACCTGTGCGGCTGGTGGCCTGGCTGCGCAGGGTCTGTGCCTGGGTGGATCGGTGCCTACTTTCCCTGCGTGCAGACTTCCAGCCAACCCCGCTTCCAGCCTCAGCCTTGTTCTCGACTTTGTAAGCACACTGCTCTCTGCATGAGGGCCTTTTGGAGGGTCTGCAGGGCAATTTGACTCATTTTTTGTTGTTTTGCTCCACTCTTGGCATATCTGTTTTTCTGCTTCTCATCTCACTTTCTCTTTTATAACCTGAAGCCAACAATAATCTTATTTCATAGGAATGTTGAAAGAATTAAATGAGGTAACACCGGTGAAAAGCCCTGCATCGTGCCTGTCACACAGATCATTGATGATCAATGTGGTCTATTTCCTTCCCTCTCATGCCTTCCCCTTCTTCCTTTCTTCCTTCTTTCCCTTCTGTTTATCCTTCCTCCTCTCCAGCATTATGCATTCATACCTTCAACTACCTGGGGCTGCTTTCAGAACAGCAGTTTGTAATTACTGCAGCATAGTGTATAGTGTCTGTGGCAAATTTATTTCCTCTCATATTTCTTGGAAGTGTTGCTGATGCAGAATGAACGTTCAAATCACTCAGAAGCAACAAATGGGATGGAAAACCTGCTGGTAATACGACTGAATCAGGAGACATGTACATTTTTTTAAACCGTTCTCTTCTTTGTCTTAAACTGCAGCCCATTAGAGGCTTGTCTAGGGCCATAACAATCCGGCCTCCACCTTCCTCCCCCTGGACAGGCTTGGTTTGGGGCTGAAAGAGAGGAGGGGACGTTAGAGCCTGACCTGAGTCAAGGGCCTCCTTCCACCGAGTGTGTTAGAAACGGAAGGGAACTTAAAAGCCCATCGAACTGTCCATAGAGGAAGGAGGCTGGAATCCAGAGACTGGAGTCGACTGCTTTCAAGGCCAAAGCAGTTCATGGCCAAGTCTGGACTAGACCCTGGATCACACCTGGTCCAGGTTCCTTCTAGATTCAAGGAACGGCCCATTCCTGTCCTCTCCCCTTCTTCTTCTCCAGCCTGTGACTGTCCCTATCACCAGTTGGTTTTGGTTCTGTTTTTGTTTTTTTTTTCCACTTAATTAATTCAGCAAATATCTATGGTGCACTTCACAATGCCAGGCACGTTCTGGGCACCAGAGGCACAGACAAACGGGACTCTGTCTCTCCCGTCAAATTGCTCACAGGTGGCTGGGAAGACTGACACTGAACAGGTATTTCCAATCCTGTGTGGCTGCTGTCAGAATGCAGGGTAGTCTCGGGCAACAGAGAGGGGAAAAAAGCAAACCCATAAGCTTGCCTGGGGGGCTTCTGAGAGTTTCTGGGAAAGGTGCTCCTTCAATTGAATATTGAGAGAAGAGAAGAGAGCTTGTCCAAGAGGCGTCAGGAAAGAGGATGGATAGGAAGCCAGTCCAGGTGGGAGGAGAACTCATGGGTGATGGTGGAGTTGGGATTCCAACTCAAGTTGCCTGGGTCCAAAGGGCGAGCTCTGTTCTTTTGACAACACAACCTCCAAGGGCTGAAGGGCCAGGCTGGTCTTGGGGCAATGGTCCTTCTCAGGACATGACAGAACCTGGACAACTAACACTTCAAATGCAAAACCCCTTTGCCTTTCTTTAGGAGAGCCTGCACCCCAAAGACTAGACTCTCCCTTCCCCAACACAGCACCATCTAGTCCTCACACAGCACCATGAATCAGAGTCATGAGGAGGCATATCCAGGGTGTAAGGTCCAAGCTCCTCACCTTCATCCTACTCAGTTTCCTCAGGGAGGCCATGCCGGGGTGGTGACCAGAGACATGGCCCCCAGAAGTGCAGGGCTTCTTAGGAGGGTGCCTCCAGAGCTCTCAAAGCACAGTCACACTCCTGGCGTCCTCCCAGGCAAAGCACATGGAATCACAACAGCATTTCACTGGGCATTTGCCCTGGGCCGAGTGATGTGCAAGTCCTTTATGGTCTATTTCATTTGCTAAATTCTCAAAGCATTCACAAAACCAGCGTATTTTACCATCTCCGTCTCCTACCTGAGGCAATGGAGTCTCAGAGAGCTTAAGAAACTTTCCCAAGGTCGCACAGCAAGTAAACTGAAATTGAGATGCAAACCCGATTCTGCCTGACTCCAGAGCCCTCACTCTGGAAAGCAAACAAACAAAAAAGAAACAAACCCAGAGAGAAAATACGTCCATGGGATTTCACAGGGATCAGTGTAAAACCCCAGATTCAGGCTTGAAAAGCCCATCGACTTTAAAATAGATGAGAGAGACCTGGCTTAGAGACAGACCACGTGTTCAATATCTGAGGCTTTATTTGACCACATGACAGTGTGACCCAGATCCGCAAAGCCAAGCAAGGAGCAGTGGTGAGTGGGTGGCCACCAAGGGCAAAGAAATTGCCTTGTGCTGCCCTCGGCTCAGTCCCCACCTGTGGGTGCTGCGGTTTGAGACATCTCCTATGCTGGGATCAGCTGCCTATGAGCAAGTGTGTCCCTGCCACCGGGAGTGTGCAAGAATGGATGTTTATTGGGGAAACTATAGAGGGGTTCCTGCTCTGCATAGGAAGTAGCTGGGCAGGTAAAGCAAAGCCCAGAGAGGGGAAGGGACTGTCCAAAGGGTCCACGGTGCGTTAAGGACAGGACCAGACTATCTGCCTGTGGAGTATTATATTAGAGGAAAGTGACATGCGGAACATTTACATTCTGAAGCCTGAGAACTTTGTATATTCTACCCGGTGTTTCCTGGCCCAGATCAAGTTCCCGGATTTAGGAAGGTCCCGGGATGGACATTGTTAGGCATTTGGGGGTTGGAATGCCAGCCTGCGTGCTGGGCTATGTGAGCCATAAGTGTGTGTCTCAGAAGCCCTGGATGCACAGGGACAAAAAGCTCTGAGCACAGGAACACATCGTCTCAAAGCCCATACCCCCCCCCCCCGCACCCCTACCAATCTCTTCTTTAGGGTTGTGCAAGACTCTGGCTGTTGCACTAAGTGGCTCCTGGCAGCCTCTGCTGATGGGCCGGAACAGTGATAAGAGGCACATTTCTGGGAAGCAAGAATGTGCTTGGCCTGGCAGGCTGGGGTGGACAGGGGCCCAGATGTGAAACAGACCCTGAGCGCACAGGAAGACGCCGAAGAGGTATGTGGACAGGGCACCCAGGAGTCCAAGTTGGCAGGGGAGGCAGAGATTGGCTGAGGGCCAATTTGGAAGGGGCAGGAGTTGTAGCCAAGTTTCTCCTCCATATTGTAATGTTGTTTTTTCCAACTGTCACTTTGCAAAGAATTAACAGTAAATTTAGTTCCTTTCTGGAAAACACTTTCCCACTGGGGGACTGTGCATTAAGGTGCTTGCCCTCCACTTGCAAAAGATGGGCTGGTACTTGAAACTAGACCTACTGGGTGATCTCTCGAGGTCTTGCATCGTGATGGGATAAGACAAGAGCAGAGACAACGACAGGGAGACAGTCAACCACGGTTGGTCTCATTCATCTCGGAAGCTTTCCCTGCCACCCAAGAGCCTCTCAGGGCTGCAACAAACAGAAAATGCAACTCTTACCTGGCTTGAAAACTAGTGTATTGACTCAAATTACCAAAAATCCAGATGTAGCTATTGACTTGGGGTTTGGCTTTTTCCTCCCGGCAGCTCCTGGCTGAACCTCCTATGATGATGGCTCCATTATCCAGACAGGCAAGATGCTTGCAGAAGCTCCTGCCTGCATCCTCCCAGGACTACACCTGGTGGAAGAGGGCAAGTGTGGGGTTAGCTGGGCTGGGGTTAAGTTGCCTGTCTTGAGTCACCTGCTCTTCCCTGAACCCGTCACTGAAGCCAGGAAGAAGGAATGTGTGAGTTTCTCAGACAGAGGTCTTATGCTCCAGCTCCAGCATGGAGGTGAGGTCAGCACCACCAGAATCACATAGATGGAGAATGAAGGATAGGTAGATCCCCAAGTGACAATTGGGGCTGTTGCCACCATTTGTGCAGGAGAATGACAACAGGGGGCCAAAAAATCAAGAAAAATCCATTGCACTTTCCAATATATTCCTTTTCGAGTTGGCCATGCCCTATCATACTTTCTAATATATTCTAATTCCAATTCTAGTGTGTTCCTTTTCTATGTAAGTTAACCATGATCAATTTCTGTGTTTGTACTCAAGAACCTTTAATAATAAATGAAACTTGAGCTTTGCCAGCTTGTGTGGAGATTTTCTCCTATGCCATAGACATAATGGAGGACTGGTCATGGTTTTGTAACAACCCTATCTCTAAAATCTGGAGTTCCTTGCCTTGTCCAGGAATCAACATTACTCAATAGTTTCCTGATGGGTGATAGCACTGGGTTGAAATACCTTAGCTCCAGCAGGCATCTCCTGTGGGTTTCAGCTACAGGAAGAGAAGAGGAGGCACACAGGAGACCCGCCACAGCCAGGGCTCTCTGATAGACAGAATCTGAGCCTTGGAACATAAAAGAAGTGAATTTGAATCCTGACTTCCTCACACACCAGCTGTGAGACTCTGATGGGTCCCTTAATCTCCGGAAGCCTAAATTTCCCCTTTTGTAAAGTGGGGATGATGAGAGTCCTTGGCTTGCAGGCTGACTGTGAGGATTAAATGAGAAAGGATTTGTGAAGTGCTTGGCACACTGTGTAGCCCCCAGAAACAATATCTGATCTGTGCCAGGAATGCTGTCACCATCGTCACCGCGTTAGTTTCCTGTTGCTGCTGTAACAAGTGACTACCAGGTTAGTGGCGCAAAACAACACAAATGTGTTATTTTACAGTTCTGTAGTTCGGGAGCCCTAACGGTCTCATTGGGCTAAAATCAAGGTGTCAGCAGGGCTTTGTTCCTTCTGGTGGCTCCAGTGGGAAATCCATTCCTGGCCTTTTCCACTTTCTCGAGGCCCCCAGGTCCCCTAGTTTGGGTTTCCTTTCTTCCACCTCAAAGCTAGCCACGTCACACCTCTCTCACTTTGCTTCACGCCTCTCTCTCCGACCACAGCTGGGAAAATTCTCTGCTTTTAAAGACCCATATAGTGAGATTGGACCCACCCACATATTCTAAGATAACCCCCCAGGTCAAGGTTCTTAACCTCAATCACATCCAAAAATCCCTTTTGCCAGGTTAGTGACGTATTCACAGGTTCACATGACTAGAACATGGACGTCTTTGGGGTCATTCTGCCTAACACAGTCATCATTACCGCCTTCATCATCATCAGTAAAAAGAAGTCATGTTACCCATAACTATGCATGGTTTGCATATTGTATGACTATAAAACAGATTTTCCTAAAATGTGATGAAATCTAGCAGAAATGGTTTTAGAGGAAAACAAAGGGCAGTTGAATTGGTGAGGGTGGCCAGTGGGCAAGACCGAGAGACCAGTTTCAGGAGTAGGAACCACATTTTCTGTTCTTAAAAAATGAAGTCTTTTTATTTTTTAATTGGCAAATAATAATTGCACATATTCATGGGGTACATAGTGATGTTTCGATACATATGATATATGTATGGTGAGGTGATCAGATCAGAGTAATTAGTTTAACCATCATCTTAAACATTTATCATTTCTTTGTGTTGGGGACATTCAGTATCCCCCTTCCAGCTCTGTGAAGCTGTGCAATACATTATCGTTGACTCTAGCCATCCTATAGTGGTATGGAACACTAGATCTCAAAGGATCACATTTTCTGAACAAAAAGCAAGCACGTGGTCATGTCTTGATGAGTGTATGAATACGTAGGAGGGCAATGGGTGAGCACACTGGGAAGAAGGGGAGGGGAGGTGGCCACAGTTGTAGGAGCAGACTTTGGGGTCATCCTATTAAAGAAGAACTCATGGGCTACTGCACAAAAGGGCCAGCTTAACAAATGACAAAACAGATATCTTTCAAAATGTGCGGCCTCAAGGAGGAAGGCTGGAGACAAATTGACTAAAGGTATGGGACTTTCAGCCTTCCGCACTGACAAGCACGTTTCTTTCCTTGAGAGTCGCTCACTTCCTTCTCTCTCTCTCTCTCTCTCTCTCTCTCTCTCTCTCTCTCTCTCTCTCTGCACCATCCCCACCTCTCTCACAGACACACGTCATCCTCATCCGAGGCACCCACAGTTCCCAGGGCTCATGCCTTAGGGGTGAGTGGACTCAGTTAGCAGAAATTCATCAAACTCGGATAAAGTGGGAGGCGCTTCCACTGGAAATGCATGCAAGGTCCATTTCCTTGGGAATTTCAGACAGAATCCAGGAGTGTTACCAACATGGTTGATGCTTTGAGAACCCGGATTCTGGTCTGGGTGAAGTTTTGGCATCTGCTCAGGGTTGTCTGTGGCCTTGAGCTTCTTCCCTAAGGAGGCTGGGAGGCTTTTGTGGATGCAGGGAGGAAGACCACCCGTGACAAGCAGCACTGCTTGAATCTGTCTGTGGGCTGAGCTTCCTCATTCACTCAGTATCTAGCAAAGCAGAAAGGCAGATTCTTGCCATTCATCCAATGCACACTTACTGTGCACCAAGTTTGTTGAGGTCATTGTCCTACACCAAGGGACAGGAGGTGAGCAAAGCACACTAAACCCCCATGCACAGGGAATTATTTCCTAGTGTCCTCTGCTCCTTGGTAATTTTCTGCTGGCCTTTGGAGACCCACCTTGGAAACCATGTCAGCCACTGGTGTGTGCATATGTGTGCGTCCCTATAGTCCATCAACACTTCTCCAAAATCTACTGTGCAGGGCGCTGAACTCTGCAGAGTGTGAGAAATAGCCCTTCTCCCTAAGCAGCTCAGGGTGTAGAAGAGGAGAAGTAATCGGTGAAGAGGTGTTCGCAGTGTACAGGGGACGATGTGAGAATCAGAAGGGAGTGCAGAGAGGCCTGACCCAGGCTGAGGGAGGAGGCTGCGTCAGAGGTCGCCTCTCTGGGAGAGGATGACAGGAAAGGCATTTCCAAGGGATGACCTGGTCGGGGCGGGGTGGGGCTGGAGCCTTTGAGAGCCCATCACTGGGGCAACTCGTGGTGTTTCTGGGGAGCAGAGTGGGCGGCAGGGACTCAGGCCGGGCAGGTGAAGATGAGCCAGGGGCAGCGAGCAGCCACAAAGGGCCTGTGGCCACATTTTAAGTTCTGCCTGGGACAGAGAGCCCAGGAGGTGGCGATGGCTGTGGCTAGTGAGAAGCTGCCTGCCACGGTGGCCTCTATATGACAACTATGACAGTTTGACCACACAAAAATGCCCCAGCCACCCCCATGGCTCCAGGAAACAGCTGGCCACAGAAACCCTTTGCCCCCTGTGTTGAATAATCCTTCCTGTTTTGAAACCGAGGAACTGGGGCCTGCCCCTTGCAGCTGCTTAGCAGTGGCTGAGTCTCCCTGAAGGCCCATTGGGATGTCTCCCCACGTCCCCAGATTCCACCTTAATAGAACGCTTGTCAGTCTGAGCTTGTCTCAGTATTTCCTATTTTTACTTTATAAAACTGCCTCTCCTGGGCAATGCCTTTGAACCCCTGCTGAAATGAAGGTGACAGCAGATGGGGTCCCCTGCTGCAATTTATAAATTTTATACGAATAAACAGCCTTCGTACATTTTATTTCAGACTCAGGTTTGTCTTTGGCACTAGGAACCATGTGATGGAAGATTTTGGATAATTCTCACAGTGAGAATTTTTAGGTAACTGTCACAATGAGAATAACTACTAATGCCAGCTGGGGACTTACAATGTGCCAGACCGATCTCGGCACTTTATATAATCTGCACAAAATGTTCTATTAAGTGAGTGCTATTATCTTCATCATCATTGTGAACATCACCATCTTCATTTTACACATTAAAAAACAAAAACAAAAACAAAACGAAACAAAACAAAAACTAAGGCACAGAGATGGTAATGAACTTGCCCAAAATCACACAGCTGGTAAGTGATGGAGCTGGGATTTGAGACCAGAAAGGCTGACTGCACACCCCTCACTTTTGCCCACTATGCTATGTGGTTTTAAAATCAAGGAGAGGTCTTTGTTCACATTTGTGAGGGCAAGAAGGGCCCCTGGCAGTTTTTGAGTAGGGAAATGATGTGCTAGAATTTTACCTTTGATGGGTTGCTTTGCCATGCCCAGGGGATGACTGGGTCGGGCTGGGGAGGCTGAGGCAGGGTGGTCTGGACAGGGAGTCCAGGCAGGCATCCCTGAACCAGGGCAGCAGGGGACGGGATGGGAGCAAGCGTTAGCCATGACAGACCTGTCAACACGCACACTGTCACTTTCCTAGGCTCAAGTCCTTAATTCCAACCATGGACCTTATAGTCAGGTAGGATGGATAGCATTTTATAGAAGATGAAGCAACTGAGATCAAGGGTGGGTCACCTGTCTGGAGTCACTCAGCAAACTTGTGGCAGAATCACATTCCAAGAAGCGTTTGCTGGCTCTCGGTTGTAGACATGGAGGGAAGATGTAAGCCCCGGGCACAAAGCAGGAGTCCCAGGAGTACGTACACTTGTCCTTCCTGCCGGTGAGGTGTTAGAGCAGCTCTGGGGCTGTCCTGCCTATGGATCATAATAACAGTTTCTGGAAGGGACATCAAGTTTGAGAGGCACATTTGTATACAGTATCACTTTGTCCTTAGGACAAATGGGAGGCCAGGGTTGTGACATTCATTTTGTGAATGTGGTTCAGGAGGTTAAGTGTTTGGCCCAAGGTGGCACAGCTGGTAGATGGAGAAGCCAGGTCCAGTTCTTGCCTTCTAAGTGCAGAGTGTGCTGAGTGCATGAGCCGCCTGCACTATACACTCCCCGCATTGAGGATACTGGAAGACAGTGAAAATGACCCTCAGCGTGTGCGTGTTTTCTTTAAGTAATAGCATAAGGGGTAAATCTGAGACTCACGATGCACTGGAAGGTGGGGTGAGCTCTAGAATGGCCTTTTCTGATACTCTGAGAGGTCACTTAGATCTTGTCTGGTCTGCTGCCAGGCTCTGCGAGGCACCAGGCTCGCTCTGACTGGTCACCCCCGGAGTTCACGAGGATGAGAGTGTTATTAGAATCCGAAGTCAGCCATTGGCCAGTGCTGGGTAAACTGAAATCCTGACATATGTGGACATGCTTGTCTCTCTGAAGAAGGTGACATCTCATCTGAGAACCTCGGGTCCCTGGAGGATGTTATCTGCTAGGAAGAGAAGAAATCACACATGCCAGGTTATTGGTCTCCAGGCGATTTCTGTTCCGGGGAGAAGGCTGGAGAATTTGCTTTAGCCGAGATACCTAAGTGCAGGGAAACGCACTGGTGTTGAAGTGTATGTGCATGTGTGTATGTGCATGCCTGTGTGTGCACACATGTGAGTTTGTGTGTGCACACATGTATTGATGTACACCCTGTGACCTTCAGTTCTACTGGGGTCTCAAGGAGGAGCAGATCAAGACGGTGCTTTAGAAACAACTCTTTGCAAGGCCTTTGTGGCAGTGGCCTGGCCCTGGGAAGCTTGGAGCATCAGATTCTGAGGCAACATTTTACTTTAGGACTCCAGGAAGGGAGATGGAGTGCCAGGAGGGATACTGACTCAGGATGCAGGCTCTTCCGCCTGGCTCTGCCCCCAGCCTGCTGCGTGACACCAGGAGACTCATCTCCCTCCCCAGCCTCATTTTCCACACAGGTGAAGCTGTAGAACTAAACTCTTTGCCCTGCTCTTCCAGACCTGTCGTGGACGCTGTGGCGTGTGACCCTCCCTCAGGACACTTCCCCACCTACCTCCCAGCTGCTGGAATGTGGGAGCTTGTGGCTCTTCAGAAATGAAGAAGGTCTCCTCATCCAAGGTCCCACTCCTCTCCCTGGGGGGCTGGTCAATGCAGGCGGTCAGGCCCCTTGGCCATAAGACAGGACACCTCTGCAGGCAGCCCAGCTCCAGAGCTCCCTGAGGTGTCCACAAGGCCTTTCTTGTGAGGGTACTGCAGCCTGACTTCCCTCCTAGACTCCTGCCTCCCTTCTATCTTTTTCCAAGCCGCCCAGGGCAGACCAAGGCAGGAGATCTGCTCCTCCTCCCAGCCCCCCTCAGGCTACCCCAGCTACTGAGCCCTTCTTTTCTTTAAACTTGCTCCAGCATTGGGGCCTTGGTACATTTCCTCTGTGAGAAAACTCTTCTCACCACCTTTCTGGGGGCTTCTTATCATTTAAATCTCCGCTAACTGGTCATGTCCTCAGTGAAGCCTCCCCTGCCCACCGTCTGTAGAGCACCTCCTTCAGTTATGCTGAATACATCACCCTGTTTTGTTTTATTCCAGGCCCTCATCACTCCCTGACTTTAGGTTTATTCATGATTCAGTTGTTTATTTTCCGCCACCCACTCTTTTGGGATGCAAGGTCCCTGGTAGCTCACAGACCCCAGTGGGCTTGTGGATGGCCCTGTCCCCCATGCTAAAGCTTCCTTGCACCTGGGACAAACCAAGCCCTGGACAGA
>CAUYRT010061826.1:0-11551 GCA_963574885.1 Lepilemur ruficaudatus | reverse complement strand
ATTGGCCAACTAAAAATATATAGAAAAAATTAGCTGGGCATGGTGGCGCATGCCTGTAGTCCCAGCTACTCAGGAGGCTGAGGCAGAAGGATTGCTTGAGCCCAGGAGTTTGAGGTTGCTGAGCTAGGTTGATGCCACGGTACTCTAGCCCGGGCAACAAAGTGAGACTCTGTCTCAAAAAAAAAAATAATAGTAATTATTAGCACTCAAATGTTAGCTATCTGCCAGGCACTATGCAAAGTACTTTATTGTATTATCTTGTTTAATCCTCACAACTTCTCTACAAGCAGATCTGGTATCCACATTTTGTGAATAGAGAAACTGAAACTCAGCCAGGCGCGGTGGCCCATGCCTATAATCCTAGCACTTTGGGAGACCAAGGCAGGAGGATCGCTCGAGCCCAGGAGTTCAAGACAAGCCTGAGCAATGTAGCCAGACCCCACCTCTACAAAAAATAGAAAAATTAGTCAGCTGTGGTGGTGTGGGCCCATAGCCCCAGCTACTCGAGAAGCTGAGGCAGGAGGAGCACTTAAACCTGAGAGTTCAAGGCTACAGCCAGTCAGCTATGATTGCACCACTGCACTTCAGCCAGGGCAACAAAGTGAGACCTGTCTCAAAAAAAAAAAAAAAAAAAAAGAGAGAGGGAAAGAGAGACAGAGAGAGAGAGAGAGAGAACACACAATGGACCCAAAATCTAAGAGGTGGCAGATCTGGGATTAAAGCCCAAGGAGTCTGACCTCATAGCTCATTCTTTAAACTCCCATAACAACTTTGGACCATGAAACCCTCAAACATACTGACCAAGTGTTTGAACACTACAATCATAGTTACCTTGGGAAAGCTCAAAATGTAAGTTCTTTGGCTGATGCAGTTAACAAGTCAAAGGCCAGGTAAAAGTTCAGTGATAGTAAAGTCATTTATTCTTATGGATGGAGGTAGCAGGAAGGAAAGCCAGATAATCCAAACGCTGTTTCCTTCTGGGGGCAGATTTGCCTTCCTTATTATTCTTTTGTTAGGCTGTTAAAAGGAATTTGCAATTAATATATCCAAGATAAATTGGTTAACAGAAAAAGCTGCAAAAAATCTACAGAAATACACCAAACTATTAACAGGATATATATAAAATACACATCTTTTATATTTCTACACATTTAAATTTTTTTATAATAGCATGTATTATTTTGTAAACAGGACAGAGCAACTTATTTTAATGATATTTTAAACCCAATTATTAACAGAAGAGGAGGGAAAAGAGCTGTGGTTCTGTGGCCTCCTTTCCTCTCAGTTTAGTTCTCCTAAATTAAGAACTTCCACTTATAGCTCTCTGAACACACTACACTGTTTTAAGCCTCTGCACATTCATGTTCCTTCAGCCATGAATGCAACTGTTTACCACTCAACTTTATTGAGAGAATTCCTATTCATCCTACAAAACACTACTCAGGTGTTCCCACTGGATAAAGCCCCTCTGTGATAAAGCCATTCTCTCATCCCCGAAGAGAATTAATCTCTTCTTTTTGACACTTAATAAGAACTTAGATTTACAGAGCTCTTATTATGTGCCAGGCACTATGCTAAGCATTTTATCCATATTATCTTCAACAATACCTGTAAGATAAGTACTGTTATTATCCTTTCCTTTTACAGACAAGAAAATGAGGCTCAGATTCTGATTAGGAAGTGGAATATCCAGGATCCCATCCCAAATGTCTGACTCCAGAGCCTGAGTCTTGAATCACTAACCTGTTGTCTCCTCTGCCCTAAAGCCATACTGGTGCAGTACATACACTGGTCCCCATGACATCTCCAGTTCCATGAAAACAGGGACAATGTTTCATTATCCTTGGATCTCACCTGGCATAGTAATTGGCTCTTGATATGTTTGCTGATCTGAATTAAGAGTTGTGATAATCCTAACATGACAAATAAGAACCATAATAGAAATTCATTCTTCCATATGCTATTCCTTTTACCAATTGGGGACATCTTGAACAATTTTCCATCACAGTACCATGTGGTCATCATGACTAAAGTGCACCACAGTAAGCCAAGGTGCCTAGCAACCTGTGTTACCAAGATATTGATTCTTTTCACCATAACCAAGAAAGACTGAGCTAGCCCAGTGATGTTATCCTGCTGGATCACACTGAGGCTGCTCCAGGACACCAGGAGTTCTTCAAGATTTGGGATGTCCCAAAAGTGCTCCTTTTGTGGTTTTTATAAATGACCCAAAAGTTATGGTAAAATTTTAAAATATGATCTGTAGCCAATCATAACTCCTCAAAAAGCACTTCTACACTTATGCACACTATGGTTTTTTTCACCCAGAGTACCAAATCAAATAAGTCGCGACACCTCCCTTTGCATGCTAGCCCAGTTTGTAAGGTCAGACTCAAGTAATAACTCCCCTAGGGCAGAGGGCACGTGCACTAATTTATTTGGAATGAGTTAACCAACACTAGGCATGTGCCTGACACATAGTAGTCACACCATAATTAAACACCAGCACTTGGCCTCAGAAGTTTTAAAAGCTTCCCCTACAAAAGAACAGAACTGAAATTTCTTGGTCTTGCATTCAATGCCTTTTATAAGTAGGCACTTCTCTACCATTTACCCTTCCCATGTTATATCCCCATACTTCCTCACCCCAAATTCTTTACAACTCTCAAATTCCACTCATTATTTGGGACCCAGTTCAAATCCCTCCTTTGGCAAGAAAACTTCCTAGACAACTCCAGGCCTCATAATTTCTCTCCTTCTTCTGAAGACCTGTAATGTTCAGTGTAGTACTGCCCAATGGAACATTACACCATAGATAACAGAAAAGTTCTGTTATCTGTACTATACATTTTTATATATATAATAGCTACTTTGTTGCACAGCACATGTGTAATGCCTCACCATCTCTTTGATGACAACATGTTGCATTGGATAGTTAAAGCATTTATCAAGTCACCCCAGTAGACTGAAATTTCAGTGAACAAGGTAAATCTTATTCTTCACAGCAACTTTCACAAAGGTACAAAAAGTAAATATTTGTTGATTTGCACACCACTTCTGAGAAAATCATAAGCTAAGAAGGTGCTTGACTCAGATGTCTGGAATGAGGACGACCACCTCTGCCTCATCTCACAACTGAATTTCAAGACAAACAGAGGTAGGGAGGAGAAAGCAACTCTCTGTAGACACAAATGACCACTAATCAAGCCACAAGGCACTCCGGTTTGTTTATTTTTAGAGACAGGATCTTGCTCTGCCACCCAGGCTGGAGTACAGTGGAGGGATCATATTCACTCACTGCTATCTCAAATTCCTGGGCTCAAGCGATCCTCCCATCTCAGCCTCCGGAGTAGCTAGAACTACAGGTGTGTGCCACCTTCTAATCCTGGCACTCTAGTTTAAATGACATTTAGGTCACAACTGCCCTTCACCTAAAACTTGTCTAAATAAATATCTATTTCCTTTAGCAAATAGCTAAATTCTGCTAGTAAATTATGCTGACTTAAAAACAGTTAATTACTTCCCAAGACACATCAGTTAGATAGAAAAATAACCTAAACGAGCCCTATTTGTATTTCTTTTTTTCATCTGTGTATTGAATATTTATCTCTCTTGGAGTCTTTCCACCTATTGGTGGTATTTTACTGTCCAGATAGATGTTAGAATTTCACTGACACTTTTTCCAGCTGGAACTACACTGACTCTAAATCAAGACCCAACATTTTAAGTATCAATAGTTTAAAAAACACAAAATATACAGAAGGCACAAGTTCCACCACTTTGGCATTCTGCTGCCTTGAGCAACTGTCTTGTTTCTTTGGTCTCAATTTTCTTCTCTACAAAATGAGGTTAATGTTACATGAACTACCTACCTCACAAACCCCTTGTGGGTCAAGTTATTATAACTGTGGGTCTTTCTAAATGGTTATTCTTCCCACATAAGCTACATATAAAAACAAAAGATTCATGAATTCGCTAATGGTTCTTGGTGGTGGTGTGTTAATACAGACGCTAAAATCAGTGTTCCAACATCTACAACAATTTTTTTTTTTATTCCAGACTGCTTTCCCCCAATCCCACCGTGCAAATGCCTCAACAAAAATTCTGCTAGTGCTCCAGTTCAGTACATGTGATAAGGAAATAAATATGTTGACTCAGGGAACAGAGACATATTTAATAGAAAATAGAAAATTGGCCGAATCAGGTCATAACACAGTCTAATATAAAAGACCGAGATGATTTACTGCTTTGATTTATTCAAACCAATACTTTATCAACACAGCCAGCCAAAAATTTACAACCCATAACACAGAATAAACCCTTAATTGCACACACAATAAAAACCAGCAGGTGCACACTATATTTTTTTTAATAAGAAAAAATGACTAACCACTGACTTTCTCACCACATATACACTCACTTGATAAAACACAAGAGTGATGTGTACTAAACATAGAAAAAGCAACTTGGGTGACAGTTTGAATTTCGTTAACTTAAGTGCAACCACACCTCCCGGGAACACAGGTAAAGTTTGCACACATGGCTTGGCCAAGGCCAGCCTGTCTTTGTTTCCCTCTTCTCTGCATTTACCCAAGATCTTGGCTCTGAGACAGAAAACTCCCACTCTCGATTGGTTCATTCTGTTCTATGCAATTAAGCAACACCACAATCCAGTAAACGCAATGGCTCAATTATTTATCTTCTGGCCAACTTTACCAGGTGTTTATGAAAGAACAATGTCAAGAGGTTTATTTCTCTTAAGAGCTGGCTTGACGAGTTGACGGGGGTTTTATTTTCTTATTTTGTCTTTTTTTAGGAGGGGGGGAGGGAGAGTAGGGGGCATAATGGCTTAACCTAGAAAAAGATGGGAAAGAATTTACAAAGAGTACAAGTCTGTCAATTTCCCTACAGGAAACTTGATTCTTATGCAATAATCCTACCCACAGCCAGCCAGTCCGTGAGGGTGCAGGGGGGAAGACACCTATTCCTACCTCCAAAGGGGCTACAACTGGTTCCAGAAGGAGCGGCAACCCCGCAAAGCGGAGGAAGTGGCTCAGCCAGGAGCCGCCGGGCCCCGCCGGCGGGGCGGGGAGGAGGCTCCTTCCAACCCTCCCCCGCCCCCGTGATCTCCGCCGGCGTGACAGTCGCTCCTGTGGCCGGAACGTCCCCAGAGCCCCAGGGAGCAGGAAGTCGGGGGGCTGTGCCTCACTCCTGCACCCCCCAGCCTAGCGTGCCCTCGTCGTGCAGTCCTCCCCTCGAGTTCATTCTCACAAGAACGAAACTTCCTTCTAGCGCCCGTGTCCCTTCCGAGGCCCGCTCCTGTCATCCTGGGGAGTTGTCCCTTCAAGGCGACGCCCTGTGTCTCCTTCTATCCCCCCGCCCCACTGAAGTGTCCCTTCACAACTCCCCGCAACAACCAGACGCTCCCAGCCCCTGCAGCGCCCCCCGGGGTCCCCAGGCCTGGGGGCCGTCGGGGAAGGCGGCCCCACCCTTCACCCCCTTCACCTGTTTCTCCGGCTGAAGCCGACAGGCCGGGGCTGCGTTTGCGCCGGGTGCGGGCGGCGGGGCTCCCTCAGGCCGCGGGGCCTCTCTTGGCCGACGCGGAGAGACAGCGCCGAGCCGGGGTGCTCGTCAAGACTCGGGTTGGGGCTTGTTCCCTCCGCGGAGACGTCGGAACCCCTGGTTCCCTGCCCGTCTACGCCGCCGCAGCTCCGGAAACCGCTGAATTACAGTCCCTTCAGCCAATCCCCGCCCAGCCCCAGCCTGGCCGAGACACGGCGCTCATGCATAATTCATGAGGCGGCCAGCTTGCTTGGCCACCCAGAGGCCCCAGTGCGTGAGCTGTACAGCTGAAGCCCCACCCACTGACCAATGAGAAGAGCCCATACGCGAAGGGGCAGAGCCGAGAGAAGGCTGGGTACGCCCCCGTGCAGGCTGTTCCGAGGACTAGTGCTCCTCCCTCCGCAGCAGCCGAGGCCTTGGGCAGAGAAGCCCGGGGGGAGGGAGGGAAGATGACTGGAATGTCCTGCTGAAAACCCAGCTGAGTTCCTGGCAGTGCGTGACGTCAAGACACTTTAAATGCCCCTGGTACAGCTCCCTCCTGCTCGCTTTCCCTTTTCTCGGCCCTCGGCACCACGTGGGGGCGAGGTTGAGAGCCTCTTACCACGTGGGAATCAGCCAGTTAGAGCTGTCCCCAGGTATCGCCAGGTCCTCAGGGGCCCCAACTCCTGAATTGGGTTTCTGGGGACAACAAAAAGAACCTGGGTGACTCCGCTTGCTTTGAACTTCAGTTTCTGCGTGAGTAGAGACACACACACCCGGAAACATGACGTGGAAATAGAGTAATTACTAGAGTGCGTGGGGAGATGGTAGTGGATTTAACCTCGTCCTCCGTTCCATCGCTTCAAGCGTCAAATGCCAACGGCTAGCCTACTGGCCAGTACACGAGAATGCAAAAGTCCGTATATATGAAGATTGACACGTACATACATTTAATAGTACGTGACCTTTTCTTCTTTTTTCTTTTCTTTTTTTTTTTTTTTTTTAGCTCTCTGCAAACTCAAATTCCTGGGCTCAAGCGATCCCGCCCAGCATCCCAAGTAGCCGGGACTACACGCCGGCTAATTTTTCTATATTTCGTAGAGACGGGATCTCGCTCTTGTTCAGGCTGGTCTCTAACTGCTGAGCTGAAGCGATCCTCCTGCCTTGGTCTCCCAGAGTGCTAGGATTACACACGTGAGCCAGAGTTCCTGGCCACTACGTGACATTTTTATGTGTCTGAGTTGAAGTATCAATTCAACTCAGACGCAATTTCAATTGTCTCTTTTTCCCTTCCACCTTGTTTACTTGATATGCAAGTTTTACTGAATTGAAGCCAGTGGCTCCTAGGAAATGTAGACATTTTGCCTTACATAAGAGAGGATGAACTTTGCATAATGGAGTGGTTTTTATGTGTGTGCTGATACTATCAGGCTTTTTAAAAATACCGGTTTTTAATACTGCGTTTGTGTTTATTTAATACAAAGCAGTATTAAGACAAAATCTAAAAAGGGCCCCATTATCTCACCAACCAGATAACCCCTAATGACAATTTTTTTTCGATGAAACTAATACATGTTCATAGATAGAAATTCTAAACAGTTCAGACAATGCACCTTGATTTTATGCTGGAGGCTGTGTCTTCCTGGTTTGCAATAAAATATTTTTTAAAAAAGAAAAAAAAATTCAAATAGTCCAGAAAGGTTGAAAATTAAAAATGAAAATCTTCCCCTCCTTCTCCATCAGTCCTTCTCTCCAAGGATAGCTGTTCTTTTTAATTTCTGGTGAGAAAAATCAATGACTCTTCACCTTTGGTGGGGGGCGGGGTGTCACAGATCCCTCTGAGAGTCTGATGGAGACCATGGATTCTAGCCCCAGAAAAAATATACAGCATAAGCTTTTACTCGCAAATTCACATAGTTCCCAGATACCTGAAGCCTGTATAAAGACTCCAGATTCAGACCTCTTGTACCACCTTACATCCAAATCAGAGGTGAGGGCATCTATGGTGCAACTGGTAGGGTCACTGGTGGTGGGATTAAGAGTCTCTGGTTGCCCTCTGGTAGACACAGCCCAGTGTGGAAATTGCTGTATTTATCTGTAGTGTATGTGTGTATTGATCACTATGTTTATCTTGATCTTCACCCCAGGACAGATATCCTCCTCCTTACCTAAACTCTCTGTTAGCTGTTCTATCCCATGTGGTTAACTGCCTCCCTGATAACATACGGTCTAATATTTGGTTAGTGACTTACCACCTACAAAGCACTTACACACTCCGTTTCTCTTTTTTTTTTTTTTTTTTTTAAGATATGGTCTCACTCTGTCACCTAGGCTGAAGTGCTGAAGTGCAGTGGCATGATCACAGATCACTGCAACCTCAAACTTCTGGGCTCAAGTGATCCTCCCACCTTAGCCTCACAAGTAGCTGGGACTGCAGATGCATGCCATCCCACCAGGCTAATTTTTTTATTTTATTTATTTTTTATTTTTGTAGAAATGGGGTCTTGCTATGTTGCCCAGGCTTGCCTCTTTTCTTTCTCACAACTATCATGTGTAACAGATAGGAGAAGACGTTTTATCTACTGATAGAAAACTAAAGCTAAAATAGTATGATATTCTCAAGATCACAGAGCTAGAAGTATACCAGGTGGGTTCAGAGCCAGGTTTTTGGATGCCACATCCCATAGCTTTCTTCTATCCACTCAAACCCTATCCTCCTCCCCTGACTCCTCAGGAGCTCCTTTGTTTCCCTCACTGTCTTCCCCACCATTCACACATAAATTCTGCCCTGGAGCCTATCTGTTTGATCTACAAAAACTCTTCAGCCCAGTCACTGGCCTTTCTCCACACCTCTACCAAATCCCTCTTGGCTAAACGCTACAGTTTCACTTGGACCAATGCTTTGGCCACTTCGTACTCCATCCTATCCTTCCCCTGGCTGCCAGGGACATCATCGTAAAACTTAAATAAATATTCAATCATGTCACAGTCTGCTTAAAAATCTCTACCATTCCCAATTACCTACAGGATAGAATCCAAGTTCAATAAAAAATACTGACCATCTAACACAGTGCCGGGCATGTGGTAGGACCTCATTCGCTGTTCCTTCTTTCCCTTTCTTGATTTGAATCTCGAATTCCTACAAAGTCTGACCTGAACCTCCTTTTCCAGCTTCATCCCGTACACCCTAAGCTCCACATTAAATTTATCCCCTTCCTCCAAATATATCTGCACCTTCTGAAATTTCCTGCCTCTGTGGATATTCCTCCTTCCACCTGGAATCTCCCTTTCTTGATACCCCACCTGAAAACTCTTACTCATTCTGCAAAGCCTGGTTTCAACATCGCCTCCTCTGGGCTTTAGATTCTTCCTGGCAAAATGAATCTCTTCTGCTAGACTCCCTCAGCAGGTTGTTTCCCCATCTGGAATAGCATTCTCTACCTCGAACTGTAACGTATCTATTTATTGGCCTACTTCCTGATAAATAATAATTAACATTTGTTAGGTAATTACTATGTTCCAGGAACTATACCAAGAATTTTACATAGGTAACCTCATTTGATCCTCACCAGAATGAAGTGAGGTGGGTAATATTATAATTCTTATTTTAAAACTGAGGAAGCTAAGGCTAAGAAAGTGAAAGACTGGTCTAAGACTGGTCTCACGCCTAGAAACTAGGGGCAAACTCAGAATGAGAATCAGGTGTGGCTGACTTGAAGGCCTGGACCCTCTGGCCACATGCTTGAAAACATCTTCCCCTAAGCTTTAGGTTCCCGGAAGCTCAAACCCTTTAATGCTTGTTTTAATAAACTCAATATCTAGCATCTAGCCCAGAGCTCACCTAAAATTGAGTTAATTAAATATTAATAAATAGGCATTGAATCATCATATCAGCAATAGCAAAAACTTACAGTTTTTACCACGCACTAGCCACTGCTGTGAGTATGTAGTAACTCATGTAATGCATCTGTGAACTAATTTAATCCTTATAATAACTCCATGAAGAGGACACTGTGATTTTTACGGGTGAAGAAAATGAGACTTACCCAAGGTTAAGTGACTTACTCAAGAATATAAAGCTGGTAAATGGCAGAGCTGATATTGAAATGCAAGTACAGTCTGTCTAACTCAAGAGCCTGAATAGCTGTTCTTCCTTGAGTGTATCCCCAGGTCTAACTTTCCTCTTTTATCCCCAAGGAAGTATCTAAAGGAGAGAAAGAGGTGAGGTCCCCACCCTTCTTCCTATCAAGTGAATAAAGGCAGAGTGCGTATGTCCACAAATTCTTTGATGCTTCTTCCATCTAAAAGTAGTCTAGGCCGGGCGCGGTGGCTCACGCCTCTAATCCTAGCACACTGGGAGGCCAAGGCGGGAGGATCCCTCAGGGTCAGGAGTTTGAAACCAGCCTGAGCAAGAGCGAGACCCCGTCTCTACTACAAATAGAAAGAAATTAATTGGCCAACTAAAATATATATATATGTAGAAAAAATTAGCTCACTAACATCACAGAGAAGAGTGGGTCTGTGCAACAGAATTCCTCAGACCTTCAAAACACTTCTCAGCCATCTTCATGCATCTCTCTTTTCTTCTGTCTGAAGAACAGTCCTCCCTGCTCAATATTTTCAAGGGTTAGTATTTTTCCTATACCACTTAAAACATCATTCATAGCCCATCCTTCTGTTCCTGCAGTGGCTTCCCATGGGGCTTAGGATAAAGCAATTCTTTATCTCACCTGCTTCCAGGCTCTGCCTACTGCACCACACTCCCTGCTGCCCACCAAATCCCATCCAGTCCATCTCCCAGCTCAGGGCCTTTGCATATGCTGTTCCTTTTCCTTCCCAGCCTTGGGGTGGCTGTTTCCTTCTCACCCTGCCCATCTTACTGGGAGAGGCCTTGTCTAACCAACCCCACCTAAGGTTGCTCTCAACCTGTTAATCTCTATTTCTGTAATATACATATCCCATTTCCTGTGGAACTCTTATCACAATTCTCATTTTATTTATCTGTTTGCTGGGTTTCTTATCTGTCTCCCTCATTATACTATTAGTTCCAGGAAAATGTACCTTGTTTGTTTTGTGCTTCCTTGATTCCCCATTGCCTGGCACAGTGCAGAGCACATAATAGATGCTCAATAAATAGTGAATGCATGGAAGTACTCTTGGTCCCATCCCTCCCCTCTCTAAGTTCTGTCAATTCTCTCTTCCCTCCTGACCTTCTCCACTTATTCCCTCCCCTCTATCTCTAAAGAGACTTCCTTATCTTTCCTGTGTCAACCCCCTGCTTCGCATCATTGTCCTCATGTCTTTCTTCGTCCTCACTTGCTCCACCAAGGTGTCTTCTGCCCCCTCCTATCCACAGGACAGTGTTCTTGAAGGCCACCAGGGACTTCCTCCTCATCAAAGTTGATGTCTTCTTCTCAGTCATTTAACTTAACTTCACTGTAGAATCTACTGCTGTTATCATCCCCTCTTCCTTCCTAGACAGTCTTTTCTCCCTTGACCATCATAGCAGTTGAAAGACACAATTGCATTAACCTGAAAGCTGATGGGGGCTAAAGTGAGACATCCTGGCTCTGATACAGAAGAAGCTGTGCAACCTTGGCCAAGTTCCTTAACCTCTCTGAGCTTTGGCACCCTCATCTGCAAATAGAGAACATAATTCTGACCTTGGTGAATTTGCATTAAGTGTTGGGTTTGAAAATACCCTCAAGCTGACTGTGCAGCATGGCAGAGAAGAGCCAGGTCCTGGTACAGTCCACTGCTCAACTGCCCTACTAACCCAGCAGTGTGACCCTGGGCCAGTTGCTTAACCTCTCTGAGCCTCAGTTTCCTCATCTATGAAATAGGGGTATGAAAGCACCTACCACATAGGTGGATGTGAAGATTTAATGAGATAACCTGCAAAGCATTCAATACAGCATCTTGGGCCAGGCCCGGTGGCTCACACCTGTAATCCTAGCACTCTGGGAGGCCGAGGCGGGAGGATCGCTCAAGGTCAGGAGTTTGAAACCAG
>CAUYRT010061825.1:0-35290 GCA_963574885.1 Lepilemur ruficaudatus | reverse complement strand
GGTAGATCTACTTGTATCGCTTTCAGGTATCTCCATATTGCTTTCCACAGGGGTTGCACTAGTTTGCAGTCCCACCAGCAGTGTAGGAGTGTTCCTATCTCTCCACATCCACACCAACATTTATTGTTTTGGGACTTTTTGATAAAGGCCATTCTCACTGGAGATAAGTGATATCTCATTGTGGTTTTGATTTGCATTTCCCTGATGATTAGAGATGTTGAGCATTTTTTCATATGTTTGTTGGCCATTATTGTCTTCTTTTGAAAAGTTTCTGTTCATGTCCTTTGCCCACTTTTTGATAGGGTTGTTTGATTTTTTTCTTGCTGATTGTCCTGAGTTCTAAATGGATTCTAGTCATCAGCCCTTTATTGGATGTGTAGTTTGAAAAAATTTTCTCCCGTTCTGTAGGTTGTATGTTTGCTCTCGTGACAGTTTCTGTGGCTGTGCAGAAGCTTTTTAATTTGATCAGGTCCCATTTATTTATGTTCGTTGTTGCTGTGATTGCCTTTGGGATCTTCTTCATAAATTTTTTGCCTAGGCCAATGTCTAGAAGAGTATTTCCAATGTTTTCCTCCTATTGTGAAATTTTGATTCTCATTTTAATTGATTAACTTTAGATGATGCTAGGTTAGCAAAGACTTCCTGATCGTTACATATAGAGGATAAAGATTAGAACAACACTGTCCAATAGTAATTTAATGTGCCCCACTCATGTATTAATAATTTTAAATTTTCTAGGAGCCACATTTTAAAATTTTAAGAAGAAATAGGTAAAATTAATTTAAACATATTGTATTTAACATGACTACCCAAAATATAATAATCTCAACATGTAATCAATATAAAAACTATTAATGAGGGTTTCTTTTTACCAAATCTTCATAATCTAGTGTGTATTTTACACTTACAGCACATCCCAATTTGAACTAGCCAAATGTCAAGTGCTGTCTAGAGCACGTCTAGAAGAAAATACACCAAAATGCCTTTTAAAATGCATGTAAAGCCCAAGGTTATGTACGAATGAAGGGACTCTATGTGAGCATTTACTTTCATAATTTAAAATTATTTTTAACTTTGGCATTTAAGTTTCTCATATTTTTAGCTTTCTATTTTCTCTATTGAGGGATGTTTTTCTATATCTCTCATTTCTGTCTTAAGTATTTAAGTAAGACATTGTATTTTTCTGTTTCTCTTTATGTCCTTTGCTGGTTGCATTTCATTTCCTGCTTTGGATTTTCTGGTTTTCTAAGCAAATTATTTCAATCTTTTTCCGGCCTTTTCACTGGTATCCTGGCAAACTTTCCACTTCTGAGATCATTTCAAAGCAACTCTTGGCCCTGCCAAGTTAATTTCTTTCTACCATTCCCTTTCTCATGGATCAAGATCATTTTTTCTCATGTTATTAGAACCATATTGTTTTCTTACGGAATAAACAGTTCCCTTGGACTTCTCTCTCTTTTAAAAAATCCTCTCCACTGATCCTTTAAGTTATTGGAATCCACTTGGTTGGTATTAATTTTTTTTCTCCTAGAGGATTCCTCCCTTGCATCCTTCAGAATCATACATTTTATGATGTATAAATGTATGGTCGCTTTTGACTAAGTTGCTAAGTTTAAATTTTCAAATACTCCCTGAGCATGAGTTTCACCTCCAGAATTGTGTTTTCACTCCAGTGGTTTGATTTCTCTGCCACTTGCCATAAAGGGCTTTTTCTCCTTAAGAGAGTCTGAGAATGGATTTTGCAACACTTCAGTGAGGCCACCTTTCAAAGCAGACATGAGCAGAAATTGCTGGGCTACGCTACTGCATTCTGTATTGAAGAACCCCACGTAAGTTGTTCAAAGAAAACTACGGAGCTTAGTCAAGAGATTCTCTGTGTATCATTCTCTTAAGGCTATTTGCTGAATGCGACCTTTCTGACATCCTTAAACTCCCTTAGTTGGTTGAGAACAGAATTGTATATAATATGATCTAACTAATTTTGAAATCTTTCCTCGACATTAGGCAACTGGTACTCAGTACTGTAAGAAACTACGCTCTCAGAAAGTAGAAGAGTTCATTTAAATAATAGAATTGAACTGAAAGAAAAAAGTAACAAAAGGTGGCGGGAGGAGGCACTCAGGTGGCAGCTTACTCAGTGCTCACAGTTTCCCAAAGTGACCCAGCCTCAGATTTATGAATGCTGAAAGCTAATTCCCTGCACATCTGCTCAGACACCCTCTGGGGCCACCCACAGAAAACCAGAAGTTGTGTTCTTTCTTCCTCCCACCCACCCCACCACCAGGGGTGGGAGTGCAGAGCTATGAATAATAGCTTTAATGTAGGAAGCGGAAAAAATAAAATAGAAAAAGCGCTAGGATTGGGGCGAAATGAATTAATGATCACTTATATTCAATATGCATCGTGGGTAAAAGTGGTGGAACTTACAGATCTAAAGGGATTATTTGTGAGAGGTTCATTATTTGTTCATATTCTGCCCTTCCCTGTGTGGAGCATGAGAGTTTGGAAGACACTCTGAAAGTGGTAACATGCTATATAAATGTTATAGTGGTATGGAGAGAGGTAAGGATGGAAAGAAAAAGGAGCTGAGAGGAAGAAACAAGAGAAGGAAGGGAGAAAGAAGAGAGAGAGGGAGAAATTTCATTTACATGTATCTCATTTGCAGCATAATTTTCCTGCAGGGAGAAGAACGAGACAAAATACTGGTTACAATTCAACTGAATTCAAAAAGCATTTATTGAGTACTTGTTCTGTGACAGCCTGCACTAAGTGCTAAGGTGAGTCACAAGACAAGATTAGATCTGTACATAAGGCATCCCCATGTCCTCCCTCCTTCCTCCATGTGCCCACAGAGGATGGTCCCATTCTGACTCCATGATGAGGCAGGAATTCACACCAGGATGGAGCCCACGCCAACCCAGGTGCCCTCTGTACAAGCCCACTCTGGAGGAGCCTCAGAAGGCAAGAATGATTCCAGAGCCCACCTGGGGCCTCCAGAGCAGACCTTGGTCTTGTGTCATTGTCAGCAACTCCTGCAGTGGTCTCTGGCTTCCCCAGGATTCACTCTGTCTTCTCATCAGCTCCTAAAGGGGCTGGGCTGGGGTTCCTGACCCAAGCCAGAAGAGAGTGTTTAGTGGCCTTTACAGCCTGTAACAACATTACCTAATATTAGGTGGATTATTTGTCTCTGGTTGCTCTCTTCCCCAAGGAGGAGCAGAGATGCTGTAGCTTAAGGAAAAGCCTTGTCTGGGGCTAAAGAAAAGAGGGGCAGAGTCAGGAGGAATCCCAGATAACCCGGGTGGGGTGCCAGTTACTATCTATTTGCGACTGGGCAAACTGCTCAGCCTTCCATGTCTCCAACAATGACAGGACTGCCAGCATCACAGACTTCCACCGATGATTACACACGGTGAGATCCCTGAACATTGTGGAAACGTCTAACACAGATGTTAACCAATATTTATAAAATTATAAAAGAGGATACCTGGATAGGTGAGAGGATAGATTTCTTAGGGAACTGAGGGAATAGGCTTGGACTGAAAGAGTGGGAGACTAGATTGCTCCCAAGAGAGCCCCTGGAGACGGAGAAAGCACTAGTCAGAAAGTTGGAAAGAAACGTCCAGGCCAATCAGGGAAACTATCTTAATAATCAGACTCTGCCCTTTACTTATGAACCTGTGATTACGGTGCTGTAATCGTGTTTAACCTGAACTCTGCATGTTGCCTGTGAGAGAACCCCAGCCAGGGAACACCAGAAGACAGAATTCGCTGCCGTCCTGGGCTCTTGAGGCTGGGGAGGGTTGTGTTTCTGAAGCGATAAACATGGGAGGGAGGGGCAGCCGCAAGGACAGACATCTGGCTTCAGTTCTACCACACCCTCCTCTCCATCCTGTCTGAAACTGCACCCCCGGGGCTGGCCTGAAGCTGGACCACATTCCACACAAGCTGGGGTGCAAAGTGCCTTCCCTGGACAATCACCCAGGAAAACTCAGTGTTTTCTTCTTGGATCTCAGTCCTGAGCTTCTGTCCCCTTCTTAATTTAATTTTAATTAAATTTAATTAAATTAAATTTGCAACATACCTTGTTGCCTCTTTTCACCTAACAAAGCTGTGAAGACATAAATGAGGCGCTGAATTGCCAAGCAGGGCTGCAGTTGGGCTGGATGTGGTCCCTTTAGTCCTACTCCTGGGAAATCCTAGAACCACCAGCTTTTTCCTCATGTCTATGTTTCCTCCTGTCCACTCAATGCCAGTAAGAACACACAGTCTCAAAAACATGCCTCAATTTGGCAGACAGTTGCAAATTCTAGGGTGCTAATTCTGAGCAACTAAAGCAGTAAACATTAATAAGCAAACTGCAGTTAATTAACTTTGGACCATTAATCCAGGTTAATAATAAAATGGATAATATTTAATATTTATATAGCAGGTTAAAGTTTACAAAATGTCTTGTACCCATTGCCTCATTTGATAACGAAAGCTACTCAGTGAGGCAGGTATTTGTCATAGCCTGGGGCTCCCATGATCCTTGCCCCCGCCCCCACCTCAGGCATTCACGCCCTTCTGTGGCCACTCCCACAATGACGAGGGCTGACGGCACAGCCAATAGGAGACTGCAGAAATGATGGGTGTGGCCTCCCCTGTGCCTCAAGCTCTCTCGGGTCACTCCCTCTGGGGAAGCCAGCTGGCAGGTTGTGAGGGCGCTCGGTGGCCAATTAGGGACGTTCACATACCAAGGCTCTCAGGCCTCCTGACAAGCGGATCCTCCTGTCTCCATCAAACTTCGGATAACTGCAGCTGCTCCAGACATTCTTTTAATAACAGCTTTATTAAAATATAGTTCACATACTATACAGTTCACCCATCTAAAGGACACGATTCACCGTTCTTATTGTATTTACAGGTATGGGCAACTATCACCACAGTCAAATTTAGAACACGTTCTTCACCTCCCTGTCTCCCCAGCTTCCCCAGCCCCAGGCAACCACTAGATCACTTTCTGTCTCTATAGATTTGCTTCTTGCGGACATTTCATATAAATGGAGTCACATAGTATTTGGGTCTTTTGTGACTGACTTCTTATATTTATCAAACGTTTTCAAGTTCATCCATGTTGTAGCATGTATCTGAACTTCATTTTATGGCTGAATAACATTCCACCATGCGTACACACATTTTGCTTATCCACTCATCAGCTTATGGGCATTTGGATTGTTTCCAACTTTGGGCTATTGTGAATAATGTTGCTATGAGCATTCATATACAACTTTTTGTGTGGATCTATGTTTTAACTTCTCTTGGGTACATATCTGGGAGAATTGCTAGGCCACATAGTAACTCTGTGTTTAAGCATGTGAGGAGCTTCCAGAGTGTTTTCCAAAATGGTGCCTGAAGTACATGATTTCTCCATATACTCACTCATGCTTGTTATCTGGCTTTTTGATTCTAGCCATCCTAGTGAATGTGAAATGTCATCTCATTGTGGTTTTGATTTGCATTTCCCTGAAGACTAATGATGTATAGCCTCTTTTCATGTGTTATTGGCCATTTGTATATCTTCTTTGGAGAAATGTCTATTCAGATTCTTTGCTCATTTTTTAATTGAATTATTTGGTTTTTAAGATTCAGTTGCATGTGTTCTTTGTATATTCTAGATACAAGTCTCTTATCAAATATAAGATTTGCAAAGACTTTATTCCATTCCATGGATTGCCTTTTCACTTTTTTAATGGTATTCTTTGACGCACAAAATATTTTAATTTTGATAAAGTCCAATTTGTCTATTTTTTTTTTGTGGCTCTTGTTTTTAGATTCATATTTAAGAATCCATTGTCAAATCCAAGGTCATGAAGATTTGCTCCTACATTTTCTATAATGTTAATAGTTTTATAATGTGAACTCTTGTATGTAGGTCTTTGATACATTTTGAATTAATTTTTGTATATGGTGTAAGGTAAGGGTCCAACTTCATGTGTATATCTGGTTCTTCCAGCATTTATTAAAAAGTTTCTTCTTTCCCCCATTGAATGGTGTTGGCACCCTTGTAAAAACTCGTCAACCATAAGCACGTGAGTGTATTTCTAGACTCTTGGTTCTATTTCATTGACCTGTATGCCTACTGTTCTGCCAGTACCACACTGTCTTGATCACTGTCACTTTGTACAAAGTTTTGGAATCAGAAAGTGTGAGTCCTCCAACTTTGTTCTTCTTTTTCAAGATTGTTTGGCTATTCTGATTCCTTGCAATTTTGTATGACTTTTAGTCAGCTTGTCAATTTGTACAAAGAAGCCAGCTGGGATTCTGATAGAGATTTTATTGAATGTCTAGGTCAGTTTGGGGAATATTGCCATTTTAACAATATTAAGTCGTCTTGATCCATGAACATGGGATGATTTCCATTTATTTAGATCTTATTTAATTTCTTTCAATAATATTTTGTAGTTTTCAGAGTATAAGTTTGGCGTTTCTTTTCTTAAATTTGTTTCTAGGTATTTTGTTTTAAACTATTATAAATGGAATTGATTTTAATTTGATTTTTGGATTGTTCATTTCAAGTGTATAGACATACAATAGACTTTTGTGCATTGATCTTGTGTCCTGCAACCTTGAACTCATTTATTAGTTCTAATAGTTTTCTGGCGGATTCCTTAGGATTTTCCACATACAAGTTTATGACATCTGTGAATAGAGATGGTTTTATTTCTTCTTTTTCCTATCTCAATGGCTTTTATTTCTTTATTTTGCCTAATTACCCTAGCTAGATCCTTTAATACAATGCTGAATAAAAGTGACAAGAGCAGCATCCTTGCCTTGTTTCTGATATTTAGGAGAAAGCATCCAGCTTTTCATCATTAATATGATATTAGCTGTACGTTTTCCACAGATGCCCTTCTATTCCTAGTTTATTGAGTGTTTTTATCATGAAAGTATTTTGGATTTGTCAAATGCTTTTTCTGCATCTATTGAGATGATCATGGGCTTTTCATTTTTCTTTCTATTGATATGTCGTATGACGTTAATTGACCCATCAGCCTCCCAACCACAACCTGATGAAAGATTCTGAGCCAGAGCCAGCCAGCTAATCTGCCCCTGCTTTCTCCACCCACAGAAACCATGTGAGTTAATAATTGTGTATTCTTTTCTAAGCTGCTAAATTTTAGGGTAATTTGTTATGCAGTAATAGCTAACAAATACAGTAGTATTGTCACTGTTTTATAGATGTGGAAACTGGGGTTGGTGTGTTTACCTGTCTCATAAGCCTGCTCTAGGTTACAGAGTTAGTATTGGAAGTGATTTGTAGCAGGTCTTCTGACTTAAATAGTGAGTTTCCCCCTACAAATTTGTACTATATTTAATGACTCAGCCCAAGTTTACTACAAACTGTCTCTTCGGTTGTAAGGCCCAACTCATGCAGTTGAACAGGTAGTGCACTGCACAGGGGCAAGTGGCTGAGGGAGCAAATGAGGACTGATACCTGACCCGTGCTTTTCCTGTCAACCTGTGCACCCTGGCTCAGGGTTTCGTCTGCCCAGAGGAAATGGCACTTTTTCACATGTTCCCAAATGCACAGTCTAGTGCCAAGCCCTATGTCCAGAGGGATGATACCCCCAGTGAGGGTACCCTTTTGAATTTGCACAAAGGCACTGTATAAAGCCTGTTATGTTGTTCAGCTAAAATAATATAACTAGAAAAAATTTCATATTTTCCTGTTTACTGGTTTTACATGCCAATAAGGCAACATTAGTCAATGGGGCTAGTCCCAGACAAATTTTTAATCCATAAGAAGATTTATTTTCACCGCCCTCTCTTCTCACCACCACCTCCCTAAACCACTACCCCACTCCACCCCAATCCTTGGCTTCTTCCCTAGGACCTTGTTCTTAGGAAGGAGAAGAGAAGGGAAAGACCTCATTATTTCAGCATCCTCTGTGTGTTAGTACATGGCTGGATAGCTTACACACTCAATATCGCTTAATGTTCATGAGTTTGAGAGGCAGGTATTATTATCCCCATTTTACAGATAAAGAAACCCACTAAGAGAGGTCAAATAACTTATTCCAGTCACACAGTTGGTAAATGGTGAAATCAAGGTTAAAACTCAGGTCCATCTGGCTCCAGAAACAATGCTCTGCCCACCATACCTTGCTGTTCAATCTCACTAACAAATCCAAGGTGATGTCCGGCCAGGAGCATCAGTGTCCTCATACAGAACCATTGCTGAACAAATAACACTCAAGACCCACATACATTTATCTAAACAGTTGGACTGCTGAGCCTTGAAGTATGGGCTCATTTTGCACCTTAAGAACTCCCAGCACCCTCCAAAACATACCACATCATTGGTCTCCTTGACTTAGGGCTAGCCCTACTGAGCAATCTCCACAGATACAATCAGACAGTCTATGCCCTGGATCTCAGGGGCTGGTTTCCTATCTAAGTCCGAGAAGGAAAAAAAAAAGATGTACGATACAGTAAGGCAGACATTCATTTTTCCTTCAACCAATATTTACCAAATGCTTACTAAGTATCAGGTATGTGACAAGCCCAGAGGATCCAGCACTACACATAGCAGGTATGTTCCCTGACCTTATGGAGCTTCAAACCTGACCTCATGGAGCTTAGAAGATAATGGGACTCCTTAAACTTGCCCTTCCTCCTTTTACACACACACAGTCACACTCACAAACACCACAACCTGCAGTAGGAAAAGATACTACTCACATTGCTCTCATTATAACCCCTATATTGGAAGGCTCAATTGACTTGGGCGGAGTTTGGTGGCTTAAAAGCAAGCAGTAACTAGGAAAGTTAAAGCAATGCCTCCAAAAACCCTTCTCCAGTGAACAACCAGAGTGTATACATGGATGCCTCTAAGCAACTGCTCAGGGGCCAGAGGAAGCAGCTCAGACCATTGCTCCCCAACCTGAAAGCAAAGAGAAGTACATGTCTGGGAGAAACAGTGCTAAGAAGAGATGACCCTTAGGAAAACTTGGCTTTAGAATCAGGAATGTCAGCTTGTTATTGCCACAATTTGACTAGGGGATCTCAGAAGGTGGCAGGGTTTGGGTTCATTTTAGAACAACATGTAGAAAGAATTGACGGGCCACCCACAACCTTATCTGAACTTAAAATGCCTGCAAAATTGGACAACAAAGTTCAGAGAAACAACCTTTTCCTTGCAGAATTTTGGTGCCAAGGTCCCTTCTGGCCCAGTTGTAACTGAGTAAATATAGAAGCCAAGAAAATTAAATGGAATTTTTGGAACTTGATCCTGGGTGTGCTGCAAGCTGAGGACAGAAATATTTGGATTGATGAAAGTGGGGTGTAGGCTTGTTTGCTTTAGGGTCCGTCCCATCCTACAGAACCTTGGCTAGTGCTGTAGAGGCAGGCTGGCTTCCAGGCTCCTTGGAAAGACCGAAGTTCAGGGTGATCTGTCCAAAAACCTCTCCCTTTACAATGTATCATATGGAGAATATTAGTTGACAACCCCATTTTAAGATAGAACAGCTTCAAAAACTCTACATTCCAGAAAAACTGGTTAGAAAAGTGAAGTTTGAAACCATGTCCAAGAAACAGATGCACAAGCGCTGATAAGGCAGTGATGTGGGCGGTCTCAGGGCTACTGCGAGGGCAAAGGAAAGGCCAGCGTGCAGGGGACCAGGCCCTGCGGCCCCTTCACGCCGAGCGCTCAGATGTCACCCTTATAAACTGGGGAGCTGAAGATGTAATTTAGGGGGGAAGATGCAGATAGATGAGCTAGGTTAGATGAAGATACATAGGTGATTGACAGATAGAGGGTTGGTAGGTAGAAAGAGATGTGCAGAGACAGACAAAATACATAAAACACAAGCAGCCCTGGCAGGTGGGAAGCACGCTACGTTGGGATTTAAGAGAAACTACTTCCAGTCTAGGTGCCACTAGTCCTGATGTGATCATAATCTGTAAGTCTCTCTCTTTGTCTCTCTTTTTTTATCGTCTGATAAATGCCCTACGTGAGTTAATGATTTCTAAGGACCTTTAGCTCCAACATAAGTTGGTTCTCTGATTATGAGGAAGCTCCAGAAGAAGCTTACAGTTGCCTTTAATGATCTTGAAAACAACCCTAATCTCCTTTGGGAAAATGGAGTTTTATGGAAGGATAAACCTGAGAACTGTTTAGTCTTCTCCACGCTCCTAACTGATCACAGAGAGCAATTCAGAGACGAAATCGGCACACCTTGCTCCAGAGAGGACTACAGCCTGCCCTGAGTCATAATAGTAACCCCCACGAGGAGAATAATAAAAACGTATTGTTACTGAGAACTCGGAACAGGGCCTAGCATTTGACACATATGGACTCACTTAATTTCCATCACAGCGCTACACAATTGGAACGATTATCATTCTCGTTTTATGGATTAGGAAACTAAGGCTTAAAGAGGTTAAGTGACTTGTCCAACATCCCATTGCCGCTGGTAGCAGAAGCAGGTCTCTGCAGCGGGCGGTCTGAGGCCGGCACTCTCAACCACCACGCCGTTAGAATGGACAGCGAGATGGGGACCCTGGAGACGTTCGGAGGCTCATCAGGGAAGGGAGGAGAAGCAGTGAAAGCGATGAGATGCATTGTCTAGCATCCGGCAGTTACTCAGTAAAAACTTGGCTCTAGAGGGATGCCTCAGAGACACTTCAGAATGGGTGGCCAGACATGTTGAGTTATTAACGAACAGTGGCTCCAAGGGACAGAGAAGGAACAGACTGAAAAATAGCTCTCCAAAGGAACGATGAAATCAGGTCGCTGACCTCTGGCAGAATGAGGGAAAGATAAACAATAAACAGGCAGGTCCCTATAGACAGGGTGAAGGAGGCATTTGGCAAGGGAAACTGCCAGAAATTCATGCCAGGTATCCAGGGGTCTGTCCGCATTGCTTAATGGTTCTAGGGCTATTTGAATGGATCTTGTGCACTGCTGAAGTCCCAGTGTAAATCTTCAAAAGGGTCAGCTCTGGGTCAAGTGAGCTTAGAGAAGGCTCTGCCTCTAACTGCTGAGGTAGTTTTTCCACCATATTTGCACCCTGTTCCCAGTGGAAGCGGAGAAAGGAAAGAGACACAAGATACAGTTTCAGTACATTCCCCCCCAGAACACATGACTGAAGCTCCCAGAGAGTCTTCTTCCCTGTGCTCCACAGCCTTTACCTTCTGTCCTTGATTTCCAGGAGCCCAATCTTCCCTTTCCTCCTCTGTCCACACAGCTTGTTCACAGCTCCCTAAGCAACAGTGGTTGCTTGCCAAGCAACAGTGAAGCATCACGGTCCCTCTGAAAGGGTCTGGAAAGGCTGGTCTACAGGATGGAAAGACAGAGGCAGTGGCAACGAAGGCAGAAACCAACTTGGAGCAAAGGATCGGCATACTGCGGGCCACGAGGGAGGGAGGGAGGGGGAGAGGGAGGGAGGCAGGAAGGGTGGGTTACTTTGATAGGTAGTTACATCTGGTCTAAGTATTTGGAGACCTCCAGACCATATCAGGAACTGCCAGCAGCCAGTGAACACGACAGTGTCACAAAATGAGTCAGGTGATACGTTCTATTAGTGACCGTGATGGCTGCTCTGTCCTGTTTTGTGTTTTCAGCCCTAAGTCTTTTAAAATCCTCCACTGAGTGGTCCTAATAACGATCCCACTGTATCTCCCTCAGCTCCCAAGGGGGGGTCCTGTCCCCGCAGTGAAGTCACCTTGTCTGGTCTTCTCATGATCTTATCTCACTGCCTTTTATTAGAATTACGTGCACACCGGTCTGTCTTTCAAACCAATGTATAAACTTCTAAAGGCAAACGTGCTAGATTTTCTATCTGTCCTCCAGGTCCACCTTCCACATTCTCCACCCTGCCCTGGGGAGGCTTCCTGCCTGTGTGGCCAGTGGGTGACCCAGAGGAAAGATGGGAGGGCGGGAAGAGAGAGTCCAGGTCTGTCATTCCCTCCTGCTGGGCATGCTTTGGGCAGTGGCTGTTCTTCTACCAAATGCCACAGCTCCTGACCAAGGGCCCCTGGCTGATGGCCACAGCTCTCCGCAGGTCTGGCCACTCCCTCCCTTCGCCCCTGCAGCTGAGAGGTGGTAAGGATTTCCACCTTGTTAACCCTGCATGCTGCACGTCCTTTCCTGGGCCTCTCAAACTTACCCCACAACTTTGTAAAATGAGCCTTCATTAAACCTCCCGTCACCTGTTTATTCTTTGATGATCAGTTCTTCAGTGTGGAGCTGATGCTGTGCTATGCACATGCCAGTGTCATGGTGACAGTGAGTGGTGTGTCCCTTCTCCCTCCTTCCTGCTAGGGCCCTGGAATCCCAGCCCCAACCCTACAAGGGGCTCTTCCGACCCAATTCTTTTCCCGTCACTAATTCTACTGAAGGTGATTAATATTTGTTTGGGTTTAGGCTTAGAGGTCTCTCTTACAGTGTAAATATGACTTCCAGGAGAAGCACATTCTCATCTTGATCATTGTGGACGTGAATAAGCTTGTCAGACTTGCTGGGGAGAGTGGGTAAATAGGACATATTTAGAGACCCTACAATTTACTAGCCATTATCAATGTGTTCTTGCTTACACGAGGCCCTCAAGACAGTACAGCAGAGGTTGCTTTTGATTCAGACAAAGGGAGGGAAAGGTTGGTCATGGCAATGCCAAAAAGGCCCCTCAGGGTGGTGGCCCCATGGGTGTGCGGACACCAGAAAGGGATTGTATCCAAAGATGGGGAAGGGCTGGAAAGGAAACTGGACTCATTCATGTATTTGTGCAGGGCTGGCCCACCCACTTCCTTCCTCCTCCTCTCTGCCTGCCATTGCTCCCCTGCACGAACTGCTACTTCCTCCTCCTTCCCTGTGATTTCCTCGGTTACCACTCACATATGTACTCTCTGGGTTGCAGAGGAAATTCATGTTCGCTATTGCTAAAAAAGATGTCCGGTACCTTTTATGTAGCACCCAAACACCTGAGAGTCTGTGGAAAAAATTAGGGAACCAGAGACAGTAGTTCCATGAGGGCACTGACATTTGTGGCTCCACCTGGAGCGAGTGACTGTTATGTGGACGGGACTCCAAGAGGCAGGATTTGTCCCTGTTAATGGGCCCAAGAAACCTGGAGGGCTAGTGTGGTAGCAGATTGGGGTGACTACTCCTTTCCCCAGCATCTAAATAAGAACCAGTGAGAACTGGATCAGCCAGATCAGGCCTTATGAGTGTGGGGTATGCGGCTTAGTGACTGTCTGGGGGGGGCCCTGCTGCTGTTACATGATTGTCTGAGGCACAGGCCTCTTTGCTGCCAGGGATGGGGGAGAGGCAAGGGTGTGCCAACTCTCTGATCATAGGGACAGCACTGGGCTCTTGCTCCTGGGATTTGTGGCAGGTCCTGGCCAACTGGAGAGAGAGCAATATTTCCCAGCCTCCACTGAGTTCTGGCCAATGTGCTATAAGTAGAAGTGATATGAGGCAGTTTTCAGGAAATCTCTTTATAATTGTCGGGCACCATTTTTGCCCCTCCTTCATCATTCCTTTCTTCTCTCTGCTGCTCTGAATGTGGATGTGATGGCTGGAGCTTGAGCAGCGACCTACAACTATGAGGTGGAAGCCACATGCAGAGGATAACAGAGTATTAAGACTGAAAGCTAGGTCCCTGACAATTTGCATGATTATACCAGCTCTGGACTGCTTACCTCTACACTTGTTATATTTAAAAGGAAAATAAATTTATATTTTGTTTAAAGCTGTTATTTGGTTTCTTTGCTATATGTGACCTGATCTAATTCTAACTGGGAAAATATCTCCCCAGGATTTAGGTATAACACATGTTATCTTAAATAAATTCCAGTCCAGAAACTTCATTGTCACTTCCTTAATTTCTCCAGAGGTGACTAAATATGAAAATCACTTTTCCTTTCTTTCCAGGGATGTGAAGGCAATGTTTCCATGGTTCCTGAGGATGTCCATTTATTTTGTGGTCTAAATGACAAAGCAGAAAGTGGAACATCATCTAGGTTCCTAACCAGGCTCAGGGACAGGGTTCCCATCCTGGTTCACAGGTTCCCTGAGAGCAGCTGTGCCAGTCTCACTATTCAGTAGACACGTGAGACCCACCTGCATTTAGGGCCAGTATAGAGATTAGTAGGGATTTAATGTCTCCACATCATTTGATGATCCTTAGATGAAAAGAAGCTTAGGAAATAGAAATACATCCTTGTCCTCAACTAGAAAACAACGTTCTGTGAGTCAGAGCCAGCACAACACAACTGAGACCGAGAAGGATATATCTGGCCATTTCAGGAAGTAGTTAGTGGTGGAGGGAAGTGGTCAAGGAAGAGGAAGGCGCTGGGTGGAGCTGGCAGGGAGTGGACATGCTGTCCCTGATCACTCTTCTCTCCAGCTGCGCAAGCCATGGGGTGTGTTGTGGTCCCTGCAAGGCCTCTACTGCCATCATCGCTGCCCCAAACATAACCTTTAGAGCATTCCTTGAATAAGCCGCATTACTACACAACGACAGGCCTTCGTCATGCTGTTCCCTGTGTTTAGAAAGTTCTGAACCCTCCGCCACATGGAATGTCTCTCCTCAGAAATGCCTTCCCAGATTTCCTCAGGCAGAGTCGAAACGTTTATCCTCCTGCTTGCAAAGCACTTTATATATTCAAGCAAACTTCAGTTTTTAGGGATAGCCAAGGGACTGCAAAAGATGCACATTTAACTTGCATGAATTTAACTGCATAGGCTCAGTGAATAGAAAGAGGGAAAAAAGAAAGAGAAAGACATCTTTTCATACCCCATCCTCTAAAAAATACACCTTAGCCTTATTTTTTTAAGTGTTTAAAGAAGTCCTAGCCGAAATACAAAGGAAAGCAAATGAAGTTATTTAGAGTTGATTTGCAGGGTTTTTGAGGGGGTCATTTTCTGGACCATTTGTCATTTCGCTTTCTGTGCTGATTGTGGACTGTCTCTGAATAAGACGTGACCCCTCTGCACAGCGTCCTGCGACTGCCTCTCCTTGGCTGTGAGTTTCTGAACAGCAGGAACTTGTGATACGCATCTGGGGACCTTGTGGGCCTAGCTTGTGGGCCGGCACATGGTCAATGCTCAATACATGTTTGTTGAAAGACAAGGTGAGTGATTCCAGTGTTTCCCACTGGCTATGCCATAGTCAGGATCTGGGGGAAACTGTCTGACCCAGTGCAACTCTACATCAGCCTTTGCAAACCGTCATCCAATCCCGTCTTTGAAGGCACCTAAACCTAAACTGTTTGCTTTGCAGAGCAGCCCATGTCACTGTAGACACTCGTCATGTTAGAGGACAAGGGACGTCCAGAGTGCCCATGATGGCACCATGAGCACAGGCGCTTAAGTGACTTCCCTGCTGCGGCCACTGCCAACGTTGAGTTGCTAATGGAATCCGAGGCCGTATGTTCTTCATTAATTACGCTGGCTTTCTGTGGTCAGGGCCTGGGACGCTGTCAGGTATTAAGGGCCCCTTCCACTCTCATCTATGCTCCTGAGACATCAATCTGTTTCTAACACCCCAGCTCTGCAGGGATCAGCCTTCTGTGATCCAGAGAACGGCTGTGGACCTGGAAGTAACAGTGGAGTAAAAGAGGAAAAACCTTTTCAGTAATTGAATCAACTCTTGATCCTCCGTCGCAGATCGAGGAGAGAAGAGGACCTGCGGGTGGCAGCTGATGATGCCTCAGCTGTGCCAGGAAGAAAAGGAGCTCCGGTTGCTGGTGGCATGGGGGACAAGTGTGTGTCTTTGTGAGGAGCACAGCGAGGACGTCTTAAAGTGCTTGTTGTCGGTTTCCTTCTCCCTCTGATCTCCTCCTTCCACTCCATTTCACAGGGAGAATAAACATCCTTGCTTTTTATTCATCCACTGATTCAAGGAGTGTTTTTTGAGCATGGACTCTGTGCCAGGCGCTGCGCTGATCACTTGGGTTCTGTGCGGGAAGCACTCACAGTCTCACAGCAGGACAAGTACAGGGAGGTGACACGACATAGTGTGGTAAGTGCTAGAACAGGCTGAAAATATGGGAGGAACCTAACCTCAAACAGGAAGAGAAAATAACAAAACAACGATGACAGCAACAATAACGATAATAATAACTAAACCATAGTGTTTGTGTGGGCCAGGTAATGTCCTATGGACTTCATGTACATTAACTTATTCAATCCTCATACAGTTCTATGAGGCAGGTAAGGTTATCATAATCCTCATTTTAAAAAACAAAAACAACCTGAGCCCCAGCATGTGGTACACCACTTGTTCAAGGTCATGCACCAGTACACGGCAAAGCTGGGACTTGAACATAGTCTGACGTCCCAGCCTGTGCCCTTAACAGCTGCCTTGCTCTGCCCTCTGGAAGGGAGGGGAGGTCCTCCAAGGGAGGCGACCATGTGATATCTGACCTGGGACCTGAAGGCCAAGTGGGCTCAGCGTAGGCAAAAGAAAAGGGAAGTGTGGGAAAGATGTCAGGGAGTAGTGAGTGGTAAGTCTAGAGAGGTAACCAAGGGGCAGATCAGGAATGACTAAGAAATTTGGCCTTCAACCTGAAAGAGATGAGGAACCACTGAAGAGTCAGATCTGCATTTTACAAAAGTCACTCTGGCTATACCAGGGACAATGGATTCGTTGGGTTCAAACTGGAGGCAGGAAGACCAGAGAGGAGAGAGTCATTAATGGTAATTGGCCCGAGAGCTGGCATCGCCCGAACAGAGCAGCGGCGGGGGCTGGGGGTGGGGGTAAGCAAAGTAGATGTGAAGGCCTGTGACGGTAGGACCAGAAGATGGGTTGGATGTGAGCAGGTGAGGGAGAGGGAGCCACCTGAGGGATCACCTGGGCTTCTGGCATGGGTGACACATGGGTGCTGGTGCCAATCACTGACAGCCAACCCCATGCAGTTCTCTGCTGCATCCTGAGCATCCTGCATTGGGATGAGAAGGGGAACAGCCAGAGCCTCCCCAGCCCTCCCAATCCCATCATCCACCACGGTCAGGTGCAGGAAGCCGTTCTGTTGTCTGCAATCTAGCCTCTCTGGGATCCCTGTAAGACCTAAACGAGCCAAGGGTCACCCCAAAGCAGATGGGGCGGATATTGTGAGAATGAAGGAGAGAGCCAGTTAGAGACAGAAGACAGACCCTGCCTAGAGTTCAATCGGCCAAGGGCCACACGAGTCCTCTGGAGGCTCATCACTGCCTGTTCTGAGAGTTCTCTTGCCTGGGGACAAGAAATCGCGGGGCTTGGGCTGGATCTGCACAGTCCTCACCCTAATGAATCTATAAAATACACACCACGTGCCAAGTACTAGCTAGATCCTGAAGGTTCAAGGTCAAAAAGCCTCTGTCAGTCCAGCAGGGGAGGTCAGCTCCTGCAAAAAACTGTGGTTTCGTGTATTGATTGTGAGGGTACAAACCAACAAAAAGTCTCAGTGTGAGAGAATCTGAATGGAACAGAAAGACCAACTGGGTAACTTTTCATGCAGTGAAAACATCGGTGCTTCTCGACAGCAGCCCAGAGGAGATCAGGTCAGAGGGAGCAATGCAGGAGATGGGGAAGTGAGCTCTGATGGAAACTGGATAGAAAGGCAGAGAAACATTCAGCGCTAAGGAGCACAGCATGGAAACCTACTCTGGGAGATCAGGTCTTCTTGGTGGCAAAGGCAGGGAAGCTTTAAGAACTGGGGCCCAGAGGAGTAAGAGGTAGAAGCTCTAAATAGCACAGAACTTCAGAGAGAGGATCCGGGTACCCAAATAGAAAGAAAGGTGACAAAACACCTGGCCCTGGCCATTTTGTGACTACAAGTGGGGAAAGGAGCATCTGCCTTAGGTGATATTAGTAGAAGCGCTGTGGGTGGTAGAAAGTGAAAGCTGGGTGATTGGCCAAGAACTAGGTCAACCAGAACAGAGGAGCAGAAGTGAGAAAAGGCAAGAAGGTGGCTGGTAGAAGAGAAGTTTGAGAGGAGTTTACTAAATGAAGCTAGAAGGTTGGCAACGACGACGAAGCCATTGGTGAGTTTGAGGGGAGAGGCACCGTGGCCAGGGAGAGATGCTTACCTTGTAGAAACGTTACCCATGGAGACAAAGTGTGATCCTCTCCATACACTGGCATCGGTGTTCCCACCATCCCCAGATAAGTGGGCCCTGGGACTCCGCCCGGCGCGGCCCTGCGTAGGTGTTCTAGTCCAGCGGTGTTCAGGGGGCTGTCTGTTACAAGGTAAGGAGCTTGCACCAGAGTGTAATCAGCAAATAGCTTCCTTCATTCAGCGCAGAGGTCAGCAACCTCCCGTCCCCTGTCCCCACCGGCAAAGCCCGTCCAGGCATTTCCCACCTGTGCCAGTTTTTATTCATAGAAAAGAAGAAGAAGAAGAAGAAGCTGTGTTGTCACACAGCCACACCATTCATTTATGTGCTGTCTTTGGCTGCTTTAGTGCCACTCAACAGCAGTGCTGAGTAGTTGTGACAGAGCGTGTCTGTCCTACAGAGCTGAAAAGGTTGACTCTCTGGCATTTTACAGAGAAAGTTTGCCTGCCTTTGATCTAGAAAGTCTTATTCTAAAGAGTCACTAGAATCTAAATGTGTGTTTGTTTCCTGACATAGTTGGTCTACATTTTGGTGCAAGATCCTTAACTGGTTGTAGACTGGTGACAGTTTGTAGACTGGCTTCTGTAGCCGACTTTGAGTAGCGCTGCCCACGGAGCAGTGGGGAAGGTCAGCTGCAGCTTACCTGTGGGTTCAAGGGTCAGGCCTCCAAGGAGGCAGAGCCACCATCCTTCCTCCATGAATCCAGTCTCCCAACACAGCAGATACCCATCAAGAACAGGCTGGAATCCTGCACATCATATTTAAAAGGTTCAGAAGCCACAGAACAGAGACCCTGCCTGGAGGTTATTTTGATGAGAGAAGCAGTTATGTGTATTTATGCTTGTTTGTCTTCATTATAATTAGACTGCTAACTCCTCGGGGTGAAACCTGTCTAAACATCAACTTCTGAGTATACACTTCATTACTAGGGGTAAATAAAGTAATAACAGGAAACCACCAAACCCTTTACTAGGAAAAGAAAAAAATATTTATTTTCATTCTATGGAAATTTTTGTGACGAGGTGGACATTAATAACGTGGGGAGAATTTGCCCCATTTCTTCCAATTTTAGCACGTGATTAATTTCCTTGAACTGTGTAAAAAGTGCTAGGTGTGGGTGGGTATTGTTTGCTTAATTGCTTGGGGCTTGTGTGTGTGTGTGTGTGTGTGTGTTTTAAATCAGGAATAGCAAGTCGTTTCAGACACTTATTAATATTCTGTTATATTGTAAGAGGATAGCCAAGAAGCTTCCTTACTGTGTCCATCCATCCATCCACTCATCACTGAACGCTTACCTGCTGCCAGAAGCTGTGCTAGGTTCTAAGGCACGATGGTGACAAACACACAGAAAAGGCTGTGGTCAGAGCGAGCTGGTGAGGAGAGGCCCCCTGCATGGATTGACTCCCGCTCAGGTCCTGACTCTGGCTCCAGACCAGATGTTCAACTCAATCGCCTTTGGCCTTCTGTGACACAGAGATGACCCTGCCAGAATGCAGTCACATTCAGACCCGATCCCTGGGCTGGGCCCGACTCATCGCACTGCCCTGAAACCCCTGGTGCACTTGACTCACCCAAGCCAGCCCGCAGTGGGGCGTGGGTGCCTGGAGGAGCTCTCTCCAAGCCACACCTCCCCCGGCCTTCCAGAAAGGCCCCTCCAGCAACCAGCCCTTCCAGTTGGACAGAGATTTCCTGTCCTGGCAATCAAGAGGCATTTTGTTTTGTTTTATTTTAAATCCACAGTACATCCCCAGGCAGCTCCACCCTGGGTTCTAAGGCCATTAAATTTTTGGTTTTTTTTGAGACAGGATCTCATTATGTTGCTTAGGTGGGTCTGTACTCCTGGGCTCAAGCAATCCTCCCACCTCAGCCTCCTGTAGCTGGGACTATAGTATGCACACGATGCCTGGCAGTCTATGCCTTCTGGACTTTTATTTTCATGCATGAGAAAGGGGACTGGGAGAGAGGGTGGGGAGAGACGGTGATAAAATAACCGTCTCCATTTTTTATGGATCCTCCATAAAAAAAGATGAAGAGAAAATTTAGGGTCCTTTGCATCCCTGTCCTGTGTGTTTACTTTCTCTTCCCTGAAATGTGTCACCTCCCATCACCAAACACTGTGAGCTTGAGCCCAACCTCTTCACCCCAGGGAATGGTGGGCTGCAAGAATGGGGCTGAAATATAATGTCCCAGGAGTTTGCAATAAAGGATAAGGCACACATCTGTGTCTTCAGACAATGACACATATGCATTCTGCCCTTAATTTAAAACTAATGACAATGTCATGCTAATGTAATTAATGCTTCATTTATTAGGTCTCGTGGGGAATAAACTGTTCTACATAATTGATTCTCCCAGATTCCTGGAGCTTACAATTTTGGGAATGAAGTAATTTAAACATTTTTAATTGTTATGGAAATCTTTCTAAATATATTGTATTTGTTCACCCAACATAATTTATTACTCTCCATAAGGACAGGACCATGTCTGCCATTATATACACAGTGCCTGGTGCAATATCAAGGCTCCCAATATATATTTGTAAAACAAATAATCATATCCTCCAATATTGCACTTTGATGAAGAAAAACAATGAACTCCTAGGCTTTGGAATTATGGACAGCTGTTTGCCCTTACTTCAAATTGTTATATATATTTTTTTCTGCATTCTTACTTGCATTTTTAGAATTCTCCTGTCTCCTCCCTCACCATAAAGCTGCTAGCTTCCTGCTTCTGTTCCTAAAAGTTCCCCCCTACCCCATTAACGCACGGATTCTAATCTGCTGTAGATCAGAATTAAACTTACTAGGTCACCCCTAAAATAAAAGTGAATAGAATCTAAGGGAGACAGAATGGCTCTATGAAGTTTTGCTGTCCATGTTGGTCAGTTACCCCAAGGCCTTTTTTGCTTCCTTCTGGTTTCCCAGCTGTGTTTCAGACAGCTGCGCCTGCTATATCAGTAACTCCCAGGTAAGTCAAGTATCCCCGTGACAGCTACAACAGAAACTCAAAACAGATGCCACTTACGTTGGTTAGAACATCTCACCATATGTCATCAAGGGAAAAGATTGCTTCTGGTGATAGAATCTGACATCTAAATTAACCGGTTTGTCCACACTTGTGAGCCAAAGCCAACTGGGAACCCCACTCCAGACAAGGGGGAGCCCCAGTACATCCAAAGACTCCGGGGTGAACCTCTCCCATTGTATGCCAAGCTCTCCATTTGCTGGTGCTTTGGGTCTAACAGTCTTCCCCTCTCTGGGTTTAGGAGTCTCCAAATTTATCACATAATCAATCCAGTAGTTTCCAAGAGTTCCCATGGAATTGTGAAAATCTCTCCTTTATACTAAAAGGATCTCTGAAAACAGATGAAAAGCAAATGGATGAAAATCCTGATTTTGAGTTTACCAAGAAATCATTTAACCTTCAATAATATATTCTATCACCCACAAAGAGTTCAATGAAGACAGCAATGAACTGGTCCTTTAGGAAGGGAAGACATGAAGAAATGAGATGGGTTTAGCATTGGACCCACTGGTTCCCAAGAAGTCCTTGGTGTGGCCTCTAATACCATCTCAAGTTCCAAAGCAAACTAGTTAAACCATGAGTTTTCTTCCCCCTACTTGGTCTAGTTTAGGACCAGAAAGTTCTTTGTTGGTTGGAGTAAGTCAGGGCAGGGCTGGAAGGCAGAACTCTTAAGCTCACCCCTGAGTCAGCAGCTGCCTTCCCAGGCGATCTCAGACAGGCTGTCTGAGTCCATCTATTTAGGGTTCCAGTTTGCCATCTATAAAATGAGTGATGACTGCACCCCTCTGCTTATGGCTTGCTGAGAGGTTTTGCTAATTGGTGTTTGGAAAAGCTTGTATCCTCAGATGAAAGCATTTATAAGTTTTGTGCTCTGTTCTTAGCTGAGGTCTTTGTATAGTTTGATTTTATTGACAATGGCAATGGGGCTTCTATAATTTCCATTTGGAGAACTAACCCTATAAGCCTCAGAGTGTCATGGTGAATAGATGCATTCATAAATTTCTTATATTTCCCTCTGACTAATTTTCCATCTCATAGATGATCAATATGGACTACTGTAACTCTGAGAAAAATTCTTTGAAAATTTTTAATTCTAAAAATATTTGGTATAAACTGAGTTTTCCCAAATCAAATTGTGGATTGAATATAGTAGTAAATCTTGGTAGCTTAAATTTTCAATTTTGAATCTTTTAGAAAAGATCACATTTTTCAAAGTAAATAGCTACCTTCTATCATTATCTTTCTCAGACAGCTTTATTAAGGCATAATTGACATACAGTAAAATACACGGTCTCAGTGGTACAATTTGAACAACTTTGACGTACGTAGACATCCATGCAACCATCACCACAGTCAAGATAATGAACAAACCCATCACCCCTAAAACTCTGCTGTGCCCTTTTGTTAGCCTTCACTGTTTCCCTTCCTCCATAGTTTGCATTCTCTAGATTTCTAGATAAATAGAATTATAAAGCATGTGCTCTCTTTTGTCTTGCTTCCTTCACTCAGCATAATTATCCTGAGATTCATTCATGTTGCTGGATGTATCATAGTTCATTCCTTTTTACTACTGAACAGTATTCCATTATGTGGGTGTACCACAGTTATTTATTTATTCACTTGTTGACAGCCACGTAGGCTGTTTCCAATCTGGGGCTATTACACATAGAGCTGCTATGGACATTTCTGTACAAGGCTTTGCATGGATATATCCTTTCATTTCTCCTGGATAAATGCCCGGGAGTGGAATGGCTAGGTCATATGGTTAAGTCCTCACTTAACATTCTCGATAGAGTCTTGGAAACTACACATAACAAAACCCATTTTACCACAGGCTAATTGACATAAACAAGACTTAAGCTGCTATGGCATATTTTGGGTCACACAAATAGCACCAAATTCCTAAATAAAGACCAAAACATTTCTAATATTAAATCCTAAATACATTTAAGAAAGATTAATAAAAACAAGTGAAATAGTTATTTATCCTTTTATTCCAGTTCAGGGTTGTGTATGGCCGAAGCCTATCCTGGAAGCTCAGGGCCAAGCAGGACCCAGCCCTGGACAGGACGCCATCCCATCACAGGGCGCACTCACGCCCCACCCCACACTTACTCACACTGAGACCATGTAGACACGCCAGTGAACCTCACATGCACATCTTAGGGTGTGGGAGGAAACTGGAGTACTGGGAGAGAACTCATTCAGACATCGGGAAAACGTGCCAACTCCACACAGACAGTGGCCTCAGCCTGGAATCATTTTTCTTTTTCTCATCAACATTATAACAAAAGGATATTGGAAAAAAACATATTATTCAAGGAACTGCTCTACAACATTCTTTTGAGTGGTCCTGACTGGATAGATATTGTGTTGTAGAAAAGCAGGACACATGTGAACCCCTACCTATAGCTCTCTGCATGCCTGCAAGTGTTTATCGTGAAAACAAAAAATGTACACTTTCTTTTTCTTATGCTATGGAATAATAGAAAGAATTTGGTTTTGTACAGCACAGTGCAAACTACAAAATGTTTTTGCATTTATTTTAACATATCCTTACAAGTAATTCTTCTCTTTCTCAGAATCACTCCAATTCATTGTGTCCCTAAACAACACCATTTCCAAGGCTGGATGAGATATTCTAGGTGTGTTCTCAAAAGAACTCTAGATCCAAATTTCTCTCTCTTTTTTTTAAAGACTAGTCAAGTGCAGTAGTGAGAAGGGGTAGATCCAAATTTCTTTTGCCCCTTTGTTTCTCAAATGGCAACAGTGACCCTAGGTCACACTCCCTTGTCAAAGGCTGCCTTGTCCTGCCTCAAAGGTGAATCCACAGGGTGTAAACCAGACCCTCCGCTTGGCTGTTCTTGGCATTTCACCCATCCACCAACTCATCAATCACTAAGGCTACAGTTGACAGCTTACAAATTTCATATCTAAACTCCAACTCTTTTTTTTTTTCTTTTTTTGAGACAGAGTCTCGTTGTGTTGCCTGGGCTAGAGTGCCATGGCATCAGCCTAGCTCACAGCAACCTCAAACTCCTGGGCTCAAGGGATCCTCCTGCCTCAGCCTCTCAAGTAGCTGGGACTACAGGCATGCGCCACCATGCCCGGCTAATTTTTTCTATGTATTTTTGGTTGTCCAATTAATTTCTTTCTATTTTTAGCAGAGACGGGGTCTCACTCTTGCTCAGGCTGGTTTTGAACTCCTGAACTTGAGCGATCCTCCTGCCTCGGCCTCCCAGAGTGCTAGGATTAGAAGCGTGAGCCACCGCACCCAGCCTAAACTCCAACTCTTTCACAGATAAGTCTCCACTAAAAAGATACAGAAACTGCTCTTTATATAATTCCCAAGCTCTGAATCACCTCATCATGCTGTTTAACATGTATGCATGAGAAATACTGTTGAATATGAAACTTGCATTTTCACTGTTTTATGCCAGAAATAACCTCGTTCAATTGTTGCAGGAAAATTTTAGTGAGACCTTTAGGATCTTCCCTCCAAAAATCTCCCCCTGTCTTGCTCAATCCCCTCTGCACTGCCTTCTGCTTCCTTGCCGCCTTTTCTCCCCTGCTCTTCCAAATGCCTCTAAATTTTGGAGAAGACCATCAGTCAAAGCAGCTAATTCTAAAAGAGTCTTTGAGACAACTGGTTTCCCACTGCAAAAGTTAGGTTTTATCACTCCCTACACAAAAATATAATTTAATGTGGATTTTGAAAATTAAAAATAGAACTACCAAAGCACTGAAAAAAATGGAACTTTTAAAATACTATTGGAATAGGAGAAGTTCGTCCTAAGGAAAATGCAAACCCTAGAATCCATAAAGAAAATTATTGGCAGATTTACTATATAAATTCTCCTGTTAAGTATATTGGAAGATATCATAACAAAGTTAAAAGATAATTGTTAGATTTGGAGAAAATACTTGCAATATATATAAAAGAGGAAAAATTACTACTCTTAATATATTAAAAGCGGGGGTCCTCGCATTTGTCCAATATGGCGGCGCCCGGTGGTGGTGTGATCTGTGAGGAGTTCACTGAGTTCCAGTTGATGGCAGCTCATGCCAGTAGGGACACAGTCATAAAAAATTGTATAGCCCAGACCTCAGTAGTAGTAAAAAACTCCGAGAAGAGAGAGAAAAGAATTTGGACGATTTAACGTTACTAAAGCAACTTAGAAAAGAGCAGACAAAGTTGAAATGGACGCAGTCAGAACTGAATGCTGAAGAAGTGGTAAATGACAGGAGCTGGAAGGTGTTTAATGAACGCTGCCGAATTCACTTCAAGCCTCCAAAGAATGAATAAGGAAAGAAAGATACTTTTTATTTAAAGGATCAGGTCATCTTATAAGAGCTAAGCATGACAGATATCAACAGGGTGGGCTTCCTAGGATGATTTCTGAGCCAACAGTCCAAGACCTTGTGTTGATTTCAGCCCCACTTAGCCAAGACCTCAAGTACAAATAATTCTTATAATTATGAAGAAATCAACTGCTATTTTATACTGATTCTATAAAAAAAAGTATTGTCACTATTAAAATAATTTTCTGATTCAGTGTACATAAAATATATATATATATTAAAAGCCCCCTACATTGAATTGTACCTTAAGATTTGTGAGTTTTACTGCGTTTAAATAAAAATAAAAAGGACTGTAAACAAACGTCGAATTCTGTATTGATAAGCATCTGAAATACTTAGTGTACCAAAATCTGCAACTTACTTTGAAATGCATAAAATAAGATGAATTGATAAAGGAATGGCTAGATGGAAAGATGTGATAAAGTCAATATAACAAAATGTTAGGTATAAATTATAGGTGGTAGATACATGTATGGTCACTATATGTACAGTTCTCTCAATTTTTCTGTATTTCTAAAAATGTCCATAATAAAATGTTGGAAAAGAAACCCCTAAAATTAATAAGAAAATGTATATAACTCCTAGGAATAGTAAATAAAGCAAATTAACAGGAAATTCAAAGTAAAGAAAACCCCATGGACAAAAGAAAGATGCTCAATCTCCCTTGGAATCAGCAAAAATGTGTAAAGTTTGGTAACATCCACAAAAACACACACACAAAGATATTTACTGCTTTATTGTTTGAAATGAAAAAGAAAGAAAAGAAAAGAAAAGAAAAGAAAAGAAAAGAAAAGAAAAGAAAAGAAAAGAAAAGAAAAGAAAAGAAAAAGAAAAGAAACAACCCAAACAACCCTCCCTGAAGAAACGATTAGGTGAGTGACAGTATGCCACGTCGCAGCAGTTAAAGACAGTGGGTTAGCTCGGTATGTGCTGACATGAACCATGAACGATCTTCAGGGTCTATTGCTCACTGAAAAAATGAATGTCACAGAATGAATTGTACAAAATGACCATTTACATTAAAAAAATAATAGAACTATGAATGTATGCAAATGCACCAAAACAAAAGTCCCGAACACATATATTCACTCTGTGAATTCATCTCAGGAAAGAGTGAAATTGGAGCAGGAGGGAAGGGAGGCCAAAGGGACATTTAAGCTTCTACTCTGCAGATGTCTACATTATTTGGACTTTTTACAACAAGTGTATGATACTTTGGTAACTGTCTTAATTGCCTAAATTGACTTAGGACTCTAATAATGACTATTAACTAAATATCCCTAAACCACCTTGTGAAAATTTCGAAATTCAGGAATCCACATTTTTTGCTGTCTAACATCAAAAGCTTTAAGTCTGGCAGACAAAACGTCTGGTGATCTTTCGCTGGATTCTTCTTCACTTTTCATCTGAGTGTCTCAGCATCCTTGTAAGTCAAAAGCACAAGCCTATAAATCATGTGAAAGTTCTTTCTTCTCCCAACTCCATCCCCAGAGGGCTAAACCCAATTCTGGATGCAGAGTCTGGTCCCAATAGAAGCCCCATTGAAAGAAAAGTGTCTTTAAACATAATGGAACTCATTCTGAGCTAAATGCCAGGGATTAGCTGGGGTCAGGGAGGAGAAAATTTTACAAAAACACTGCAAGTCGAAAGAAAGAAAGGCAAAGATGAGGAGCAAGAAAAAACATAAGGACTCTCGAGGTAGGAGAGGAGACAGCAAAGAGAGGGTTTTGACTTGAGTTTGCAAGATTCTGACCCGTGAAAGAATTCAGAAGGAATTTCGCCACCTGAGCACGTCGGTGCACGTACACCTCCATTCAGGGAACGAGAGAGACTCTGTGGAGGCAGACGGAACGGTAAATTGCTCCTTCACAATGAAGATTCTAGCTAAATGATAAGCAGAGATAGAAAAAGGAGAGGGAAGAGATGAGTCGGGACACACTCTAAGGTTATATGGAGGCGACAAACATGTTTCTTGCCCACAGAGACCCTCAGAGCATTTTACAAATGTTCTTGCTCTGACTGGGGAGGGATTTAGCCTCTTACTCACCTGTTCTTTCTCTGGTGGGGATAGATGGCTCACATCTGGGATCTGTCCAAAACGCCTGTGCAGGTAAGGATGTATTGTTGTCAAGACCACAGTGCGATTCACAGAGCACACTCCTCACTACCTCTGCAGAAGGGAAATTTCATCCTGTGCTTTGGAGGGAAGGAGGGGTGCCCTGCTCACCTGTGTCCTCACGTTATACCTTCAGCTCACTCAACACACAGTAGTCAGTACCTAATTAGTGCTAGATACTGTGCTTCACTCTGGAAATGCAAAAATGAGTTCCCCAAGAACTTCCCAGTCTGATGGATAAATACGCACAATATGATGGATGTTTGTAAAAGGTACAGTAACAGCACCAAGTCAATAGTGATCGGCTGCTGCGGATGGTGTGAAACAGGTCCAATGTCGCAGAAGATGAGCTCTGAGCTGTGCTTTAAAAATGAGTAGGAGCTCAAGATGATGAGAAGACAAGCAACAGATTGGGAGAAGATACTTGCAAAAGGCATATCTGACAAAGGACTGGTAACCCAAATCTACAAAGAACTCTTCAAATTTAACAATAAAAAAACATCAAACAATCCAATTTTAAAATGGGCAAAATATCTGAACAGATACCTCACCAAAGAAAAGATACAGGCAACAAATAAACATATGAAGATGTTCCACATCATATGTTTTTAGAGAATTGCAAATTAAAACAAGATACCACTGCACACTTACGAGAATGGCCAAAATCCAGAATAGTGACAATACCAAGTACTGACAAGGATGTGGAGTGACGGAAACTCTCATTCAATACTGGTAGGAGTGCAAAACAGTACAGCCACACTGGAAGATTCTTAGGTGGTTTCTTACAAAATGAAACATACTCTTACCCAATGACCCAGGAAGCGTAGCCCTTGATATTTACCCAAATGAGTTGAAAACCTATGTCCACACCAGAACCTACATACAAATGTTATTGCAGCATTGTTCATAATTGCCAAAATTTGGAAGCAACCAAGATGTCCTTCAGCAGGTGAGTGGATAAGCTCTGGTGCATCCAGGCAATGGAACATTGTTCAGAGCTAAAAACAATGAGCTACAAAGCCATGAAAAGGCATGAAGGAAACTTAAATGCATATCACTAAGTGAAAGAAGCTGCCCTCAAAATATATTGTGTGATCCCAACTATATGACATTCTGAAAAAGGCAAAACTATGGAGACAGTAGAAAGATCAGTGGCTGCCAGGGGTTAGGAAGGAGGGAGGGACGAATAGGTGGAGCATAGAGAATGTTTAGAGCAGTGAAATTGTTCTGTGTGGTACTGTAATGGTGGATACGTGTCATATACATTTGCATAAACCCACAGGGTGTATGACACCAAGAAGGAATCCTTACATAAACTATGGACTTTGGGTGATAGCGATGTGTCAACTTATTCATTAATGGTAACAAATGTCTCGTTCTGGTGGGTGATGCTGATAGTGGGGAGGGTCGGAGAGGGGGTAGAAGGTATGTGGGAACTCTCTGTGCTTTCTGCTCAATTTTGCTGTGAACCTAAAACTGCTCTAGAAACTGAAAGTCTGTTTCTTAAAAAAATGAGTAGGAGGAACAGCGTTGGGTATCACACACGCCCACATGGGCACAGGAAGGCCAGACGCTCTGGCTGACAAGTGAAGGATGTGTGTAAAGAAATACAAAGTGCCATGGCCACGTGGCACTTCCCAGATGGCCAAGGGCTTCATGGCACCACTGATGACCAACATGGGCAGCACTTACGAAGCCCTGACACTCTGCTGAGCCTGCCATCTATATTAGCTCATTTAATCCTTCCAGCAACTCTATGAAATAGATCTTCTCGTTGTTGCTATCCTCCTTTTACAGAAGGGGAAATTGAGGCTTACAAATTATGCTAAAAGTCACACAGATAGTGGTGGGGCAGACATCTAAAGCTATGCTTCTCTGTCTGCAAAGCCCACATCCTCTATATCAACGCGCTCTGTTGACTCATTGGACCACCACCCCTTCTGCCCCTTCTTTGTGTGAACTGAAAACATGTGGCCTTGTCCTCCCAGTGGATCTAGACCCCACCTGGGCACATAGCTTGGCAAGAGAGCCCACTCACCCCTCAGCTGGGGACCTGGGGCAGGGTGTGGCCTGCATGGCCGTACATGGTATCAGCACACCCCATTTCCTAAGCACAGTCATGCCCGTTCTCACGTCCTCACACTGGGGCAGGATGGGGAAGATCGAAGGGGCACCATCCACCCAGGAAGGGATTTCAACTGCTACAGCAGGTCACGAACCACTTCAGTTAAATGACACTTCCCAAAGGAATCGTCCTTATCTGCACATCGTGCTACCTCCCTTTCCTGGACAGTGTGAACTGACCTGGGAAATAAATAAGCCACCATGACAAGGTGATGTTTTCATTTAAAAAAAAAAAAAAGTAGGACTAGGGATAAAAATAGAGTCAAGAAGGAAATAAAAGGAAGATGTACATTTGGTAAATTTGTCATAAAAACATTTGAAAGTTTGAAATTTACTTTCCTCAGCAATGTAGAGTAATGGCAATTGCTACAGCTAATTAATGGCTGTGACTTTTAAGATAGCAGTTTCCAAATGCCAGTCCTTGGCTGGGCGCAGTGGCTCACACCTGTAATTCTAGCACTCTGGGAGGCCAAGGCAGGAGGATTGCTTGAGGCCAGGAGTTTGAGACCAGCCTGAGCAAGACTGACACCCTGCCTCTACAAAATATAGAAAAATTAGCCGGGCATGGTGGTGCACGCCTGTAGTCCCAGCTACTCAGGACGCTGAGGCAGGAGGATTGCTTGAGCCCAGGAGTTGGAGGTTGCTGTGAGCTATGATGACGTCACTGCAGTCTAGCCTGTGCAACAGACAGAGCAAGATCCTGTCTCAAAAAAAAAAAAAAAAGACAAATGCCAGTCCTTGGACCAAGTAGGTCCATAACAAAGTGTCACTGCACGATGAAATGAGAAAAATAATGCAATAAATAATAATGCAATAAAGCAATGCAATGTGCTTATGTGTAGGTGGGTATGATATATACTGCATAAATATGCACACATCAGTATATCTTTCCTAATTGCCTTTCCGAGGAGGAACGTTCCTTTATCGGGATTATTATCTTCCCATTTTTAGAGTGTTTTTTACATTCCATGCAGCAACTCCAAAATTCTGGGACAACTATTGCAGTTAGCAAACCTTAGTCATTTAACCAACATTCCTGAAGCATTGACCCTCTGCCACGCAGGCCCTGGGGATGTCCCAGTGAACAAGACCAACCCACCGCTGCTGTCACAGAGATTGCTCAGCAGGAAAGATGGTATCAATGATGTCATGAGGAGCCCAAGCACAGGGCGTGCCAGGAGCATATGACGGGCACTCTCACCGCAATGCAGGCCTCTAGGAAGGCTTCCCGGAGAAAATAGCACCTAAGCTGAGACCTACAAGTGAGCAGAAATTGGCTGAATGAAGTGACCCTAAGTGGTCACAAAGACTGAGGCAGTTCAAGGAACTGAAGGAAGGCAGGGAAGCTTAAGGGCTGGTGGGCTGGCCACGTCACAGAGCACTTTACCAGGTGACATCCAGAAAGACTAAGAGGGGACACTGCCCCCACCCCAGGGAAACAGCAGGATCAGACACATAGTCTGTGTCTCCAGAGGATGCTGCTGTCTGCTGGCAGCAAGTCACCGCTAATAACTGTCTAACTGCACACCATCAAGCCCTGTTGGATGAATAATAATAAGTGTTCAGTGAGTCAGGTTCTGTCACTGCTGGCAAGGTTGGGCAAACAGGTCGCTTTGCTGGCTGCTCAATGCTTCATTTTTTCTCATGTCTAAAGTAGGAAGGTTAGATTAAATACACAGTAAGGTCTCTCCTGGGGCTAGCATTCCACAAGGACAAATAGATAACAGCTACCACCTACTGAGCATTTAAAATTTGAGGCCGGGCGCAGTGGCTCATGCCTGTAATCCTAGCACTCTGGGAGGCCGAGGCGGGAGGATTGCTCAAGGTCAGGAGTTCGAAACCAGCCTGAGCAAGAGTGAGACCCTGTCTCTACCAAAAATAGAAACAAATTAATCGGCCAATTAAAAAAACATATAAATATATATATAAAAATTAAGCCGGGCATGGTGGCGCATGCTTGTAGGCCCAGCTACTTGGGAGGCTGAGGCAGGAGGATCGCTTGAGCCCAGGAGTGTGACGTTACTGTGAGCTAGGCTGACGCCATGGCACTCTAGCCCAGGCAACACAGTGAGACTCTGTCTCAAAAAAAAAAAAAAATTGAAGTCACTGTACCAGTAGTTGTATCTTTATTACAAATAATCCTCAAAACATCCTCATGAGGTAGGCATTATTACCACAGTTTTCTAGATGAGAGACTCTGAGACGTAGAATAAAAGGTCCAAGACCACACACCTCATGGGTAGCAGGTCCAGGATTCAAACCCAGTTCTATCTGATTCCAAACCATGCTGTCTCCATCAGTCCACACTACTCTGAAGTTTCTCATGACTGCGATGATGCAGTCACTGTTCTACTAGCAATCTTCAGCCTGGCATTCAGAGTCTCTTTTGTCCCACTCTTCTGCCTTGGCTCTGATCACCTTGGCTTCCTGGTTGGCCCAATATACTCATCGACCTGCAGCACTTTGCCCATCACTACTCCCTCTCCCATTGGACCAAAATCAAATAAGCAACCAGAAAGCAACTGCTATAGACTGAATGTTTGCATCCCCCAAAAATTTGTATGTTGAAATCCCAACCCTCAGTGTGGTAACATTAGGAGGTAGGGCCTTTGGTAGGTGATTAGGTCATGGACAGAATTAGTGCCCTTATAAAAGAAATCCCAGGAAGCTCTCTGACCTCTTCCACCACGTGTGGACACAGTGAGAAGACAGCCACCCATGAAGCAAGAAGTGGGCCTTCGCCAGACACCAAATCTATTAGCACCTTGGTCTTGGACTTCCCAGCCTACAGAACTGAAAGAAATTAATTTCTGCTGTTTAAAGGCCACCCAGTCTATGGTCTTCTGTTATAGCTTCCCAAATGGATCAAGACAATGACCCAGGAACAAAACATACAGTTCAGGGTGAGACAAGCACATGGGAGTAGATGTTCTAAGAGAGGATATTTGAAGTCCAGCCAAGCCTATGGAGCAGTCTTAGATCAGGAGAGGAAGTGACAGGGTAAAGGTCTTGGTGGGCAGGTTGACATCGAGGCACTCCTACAGGTGTGACAAATGGGCCAAGCACGGTGGCATATCTGGGATAGAAGACAGGAAGATCCAGGCATACTGCTGGGAATTGGCAGCTGAATTCTTGGGACTGTGGAACTAGTCCAAGGACCAAGGCAGGCACTTCATCCTGAGGAACAAGGCAAGAAATATCATAAGAATGGAACCCAAGATTGGGGTTTGGCCCCAAGGGAAAAAGAAGGAGCATAATCCCTGATATGGGGATGAGCCAGCCCAGGGATGGAAAGGCTGTGTTGCTTAAATGCCCAGACTCCCCAGACAGGAAGAGAAGTGGTCCCAGATTTGAGTCTGATGGTCTAAGACAGGGATTGAGTGAGATCATGAAATTTCTCTTGTCCTGCTTTGGTTTTAATCCTGGCCCAGATGATTCCTAGCTGGGTAACCTTGAGCAAGTTGTTGGGAGACAATTCTCTGTGGGTCTTTCACATTTTTCCACGTCTTGTGAGAGAGGTGCTGAATGTCCTACGTTCCAGATTGTCTTTTCAAGGATGTTTGTACAGTAAACAGCCTTGGAAGATACTGATAGTATCTTCTTTGGAATGGAAGTCAAGCAGGCTTACTGCCCATTATAAAAGAGTTGGGTTCCCTAAACTCAGGGTTCCTCTCCTGTAATGAAACTCACTTTGTGTGCAGGTATCATCTGGTGCACTTTGCATATTTACTCAACATATTTTATTCCCCCTTCTACCTCCTATCTCAGAAGAATTATACAAAGAGCTCACTGTAAATGCTACTATACTCCATTATAAATTATTATGATTAATAATACAAACCTTATGCCTTCTTCAGGGCCCAGCTCATCTCTTTGCCCCCATAATGACCTTTTCAAATACTCCAGGACAGAGATTAGTCACATAACTTATACATTTTGTCAAAATTTGTTATGCTTACTTCTTGAGTGTTATTTTTAGCTCTCTGACCTGATTACTCATGAGAGAGGCAGGGATCATATCTCCTATCTCTTCTGGATCAGGCCTCTATACTTAACTTTATGGTGGGAACACACAAGATGCCAGTAAACACTTGTAAACTGAGTCTCATGTGTCACCATTCTACATACCTATTACCAGGGGAAGTTTAAGAAAAGTCAATAGGAAAGAATGCTAATAGTTTTTAACCAGTTTTACTGTCTCTGTGATACAGGCCTTATAACCTGGAGAGAGGGCAGGCTGGCAGTGACTGTTCGTGGGATAGCAAGCCCATTGAACTTCTCTGAGGCTGATTTAGCAGTTAATGTGTTTGTAGGATATTTGCGTCTGTGCATTATTAAGCACAACGTAAGTGCTTATATTTGCAAAATAAACTGTAATAATTCATATCAGTTCTTTCTAGCAACCCATCACATGAAACAGGCTCATCCACAGAAAACAGTCATGGTCAAACCTCACAAGCCACATCTTACCCCTGTTCCTGAGATCTCTGAGCCACAAAATATGTCATCTATTCCAGAAAGTTATTAATGGAATTAAGGCCTAAGCTATTATGGTCAGCAAGCAATAACTCTTATGAGCAAAAGCAAAACTTAAGGCAATAGGAACCAAAATTAAGCTGATACTACAAATGGTTATTATGCTATTGCCTGCATCATACCCATTTGGGGTGTACAGGCAGTTTATTTCCTCCAAGACGTTTGTCCTGCCAGGTGGGGGGAGGAGACTGGGTCATGGATTTGTGGTCTAACAGCTATGATCCTCAGACACATGGTTACTTAAGAGCTGAGAGTGCCCTCTTAATGACATGCTAAAGATACTAAATTGTTTCTACAGAGACACCAATACAGACACAAAATGCCACAGTCACTGGGTATGCTAGTCCACAAAGTAAATAAATCCATCATTTCACAAACCTGCATATGAGGATTTGCACCTCAAAAATGTACCCAAATGTGGAAATATATCAATGTTAGACTCTTGACAACATTTCAGCCTTGTCATCGCCTGTGAGCAGAAGGAAGAGCAGAGGCCCTGCAGGGGGTCTCTCCGCCCCCTTAGCTCCTATGTTCTGGTCTAAACTATGCATGACCCACTGTGTTCATTAACTCAGATTTTCAAAAGACAAGGCTCTCGGGTAACATTACAACCTGTGAAATTAAGTGAAATCCTGTATGTAATGTGTCTAATTCATTATAAGCATCCACCGAATGTTAATTCACATCTCTCTTTTCATCTCCTTTAAAAAAAAAAAAAATTGGGCCAGGCGAGGTGGCTCACACCTGTAATCCTAGCACTCTGGGAGGCCGAGGCGGGAAGATCACTCAAGTTCAGGAGTTCAAAACCAGCCTGAGCAAGAGCAAGACCCTGTCTCTACTAAAAATAGAAAGAAATTAACTGGCCAACTAAAAATATATAGAAAAAATTAGCCGGGCATGGTGGCACATGTCTGTAGTTCCAGCTACTTGGGAGGCTGAGGCAGAAGGATTGCTTGAGCCCAGGAGTTTGAGGTTGCTGCGAGCTAGGCTGACGCCACGGCACTCTAGCCCAGGCAACAGAGTGAGACTCTGTCTCAAAAAAAAAAAAA